>MU825875.1:3653745-3695325 GCA_029204205.1 Desmophyllum pertusum
GACCAATTTGGCGCATCGCTGATATTTTGGCCAAAGATACCCTTGGGTAAACTATTTTCAAAAAATCATATTTCAAAGTTCCAGCGATTTTTTAATTTTCAGAAAAATCGCGAAAATTTGAAAGTGCGGTCAAAATGCGATTTTTCGCTTAATCAAATGACAAAACTAAGGTGCAAGTACGAAGCACCGCCGAAGCGTTCAAATAAATTAAATTGGAGCCAAAACTTCACACAAAGTCGGAACGACTATTCCTATACATTGCTTCACTTGTAACAATTTTCAAGTACGTTGATATTATAATTTTGCAAGCCATTTAAAAAAACACCTCCGAAGACCACTAAAAATGGCGGACAAGAATATCGGTTTTTTAATGTTTAACACCCATAAAAATCCATCTGGTACCTTTCATTTTTCAGAAACTTTTATTTCACAGCCCCTAACATATTGAATTATTAAACCTTTTACCATTTCCAAGGTTTCAGGGTCGAAACTCGAAACGCTTCCCTTCGAAAAAATCCAAAATCTATGTAATACTGTTCGTGCCAAATGTACGCAAGAATTTCTAGAGAGACGAATTTGAGGTATATAATCAACTTCAAGTTGACTAATTTGGCCCCATATAAAATTCTAAAATTAATTTCAATCTGGACAATTTGCAGCGTAAAGCTGGGCAAAAATATAAATAAGCATGTAGCACAAACGCACACAGTTTTCAGAGGATTTGGAAGATATTGAAAGGTCAAATTTGAGATAGAAATCTTCTATAATTTTAACCATCCGGCCTAGGTATTCGCAATGCTAGCAGTAGATTACAAGTAAACAACGATTGTTCGTCGATCGAGTTCTCTCGGGGAGAGGTTGTCCAGTGGGGAGGGTGACTGTCAAGAACAGTTCAAAGGTTTGCGCAAATGTATCAGCTGGAGCGAATATCTAAGCAGAAGACCAAAATGTCAGTGTTTGTAGTCTGTGTAGTAATTTCAAAACAAATGGCGTCTAAATATGACAATTGAAACAAACAAGAAGCGAAACTATCCGACCCAACAAATACAAATACACATCATTTAGCGACTTAATAATTTATTGCATCGAAAGTAAAGATAGCCACAAGAAACATACCCAAAAGCCATTACGTCCACCTCAGTGCTACATATTAGCTTCCACAATTCCAAGCTTTCTGTTATAAAACATAGGGAAAATCTGAATCCATTTTCTGGCGGCATCCAAATTCAGTAACCCCCACAACCCACAACCCCAAAAAAAAACTACCATCCGGCATGCGTTATTTGTCAGGCAAAAGTGTTGTTTGACATTCGAGCCTCAAACAAATTGTCACGCAAGTCAACGCCTGAATTAGCTATCTGGCCTGGCGCGCCAAACTTTACTTTTAACAACCTTACTTCATTGAAAACAACTCTGACAATATATTAGCACCATAATTATGGTGAATTGTAATGAATTTCGGGGGATTTTTTGCGGGGAAATCACAGTCCTCGTCTTTGTGTGATCCTAATGTTTTTACAAATTATTATGAGAGGGGGACCCGGGAGAGGTGGATAACTTTTTTTGCAGGAATATTGTTTTCCGAACTTTTGTATAATCAAATATTTAAAGATCTTGCAACATTGAGTTGCCATGGCCATTCCCGAGATTGGATTGTGCAGGAATTTTTCCAATTGCTTACTCCGGATAGCACCATCTGGATTTTATTTAAACAACCTTCCGCCCCCGCCAGACACCCACCCCGCCCCCAACCACCCCACCCCATCCCTCTCTCTCAAAAATTAATAGTCCATCGCTTATGAGATGTTAGTTCATTCTCATTCCCAGATCCTCTGTTTCTTTTGGTCACGTGGTTGGCGAAACGGAGGCTCTGGTCTCAGCCATTACCGGATGTCCGAAAGTTCCGGACATCCATTCATTAATTCGTGTTGTGCATTCATTTTTTATCAGCCAATGAAAGATTCAATTTTTCCTTGCGACCACGGCTGCTCGTTTCCGGCGCAAAAGAGAAAAAAAGAGGAGCTCTGGGAACGTGAGGATGATGTTTCCTAAGAATGAAAAGGCGCGAGCTAGTTTAGTAATGTCCTTCAGAAGTGCCTTTTTACACACGGGTGGGAGCGCTATATCTAGGCCTTGCCTAGTTCCTAGGCTTCTATATTTCGCCGTGGTCAATCCGTTTCGGTTTACGTGGTTCGAGCGAAAAAGTGAGTCTCGGATATGTCACAGAAATGAATTGACCGCGAAGGCCTGGGAGAAAGCCGTAGGCAAATCTAGGCCCAGGCCATTGCTCACGCGTTGCAGCATTGGTCGCTTGAGTAGCTTCAGCGTATCATCCAGCGCCATTGCACACACGTCGTGCTGATCGTACACGAGAGGATGCTGCATGGAGCTGGATTATTTTTACAGCCTCCTTTGCCTGACTAAAATTAGTCTCCTCCTGCCATTCCTGGACATCCATCTCATCAGGGTCCCTTTGGCGAGAGAAGAAGGAGACGAACCGCAAGGCGGCGAGGGATTCGGATGCTTGAAAAAGACGTACACTATCGATATCAGTGCCATGGACTCGTCGCATTTCCCGCGCAACAATCTCGGCGTCAAGCTTGCGGCCCGTCGTTTGGCCAATGCGGAATTTGGCCAATATGTATGACTTTTGCTTGTTGCTAAATCGATACGCCTTCTTGGCTGTTGGTGTTTCCGTGGATAGCGGCGAGGCAACAGGGAATTATTCATGTCCCCAAGACGGCGGCTTACAAGTACCTTATTCTCACTTAATTATTTTCGCGAATTATTTTCGCGAGTAAATAGAAGGCCTTCGGAGCGCGCGCATAGTGAACAGTGCATATTAGCACGTATTACCTTCCTCAAAACCCCATTACGTCACCAAGAGGCCACTGTTTTTTTCCATAAGAGGGATGACCAGGGATGGGTCAGTCAGGGCAGCCAAGAAGGCGCATGGATTTAGCGACAAGCAACAGTCATACCTATTAGCCAAATTCCGTATTGGCCAAACGACGGGCCGCAAGCTTGACGCCGAGATTGTTGCGCGGGAAATGCGACGAGCCAGTGGCACTGATTGTCCACCTCGCAGGTCGCCTCGTTCGTCTCTCTCGCCAAAGTTCTTGCAGTGCGCCAAAGGGACCCTCAGATGAGATGGATGTCCAGGAATGACAGGAGGAGACTAATTTTAGTCAGGCAAAGGAGGCAGTAAAAATAATCCAGCTCCAGCATATTCCTCTCGTGTACTATCAGGACGACGTGTGTGCAATGCGCTGAAGCGACTCAAGCTACCGATGCTGCAATGCTCGTGTGCGAAGGCCTGGGCCTAGATAGAGCTCTCCCACCCGTGCGTAAAAAGGCTCCAAACTTGGACTTGCTGAAGGACATTACTAGCAAGTGCACGTGCCGAAAGTAAATTATATATCGAGAACTGTCATTATTTCGTGCCTTTTCATACTTAGCAAACATATCTCATAAGCGATGGACCATTGTAATTTTTTAAGAGAGAAGAAGGGGAGGGGGGGGGGGGTGTAGGTTGTTACAAATAATCCATCTGAAATGAAAAATGCTGTACAATCCATCTCGGGAATTGCCAGAAATGCAATGTTGCAAGATCTTTACATAGCTGTTTATAAATAGTTCGGAAAAAAATATTCCTGCAAAAATTCAACCTCGTTCCCAGGGTCTCTCTTCTTCAATCGCGTTTGGCTGGAAGAAAAGAGACCCTGGGAACGAGGTTGGCAAAAATTATCCACTTCTCCCCCGTCTCATAATTTGCAAAAACATGAAGAATGAGAAGAAATGAAAAATTCTGCACAATCCATCTCGGGAATGGCCAGGAATCCAATGTTGCAAGATCTTTACATATTTGATTATACAAAAGTTCGGAAAAAAATATTCCTGCAAAAATTATCCACCTCTCCCGGTCCCCCTCTCATATAATTTGTAAAAACATAGATCCCACAAAGACCGACTGTGATTTCCCGCAAAAAATCCCCCGAAATTCATTACAATTCACATAATTATGGTGCTAATATATTGTCAGAGTTTTTTCAATGAAGTAAGTTGTAAAGTAAAGTTGGCGGGCAGGCCAGATAGCTAATTCAGGCGTTGACTTGCGTGACATTTGTTGAGGCTCGAATGTCAACAAACACTTTTGCCTGACAATACGCATGCCGATGGTACTGAATATGCCGCCAGAAAATGGATTTCAGATTTTCCCTAATGTTTATAACAGAAAGCTTGGAATTGTGGAAGCTAATATGTAGCACTGAGGTGGACGTATGGCTTTTGGGTATGTTTCTTGTGGCTTATACTTCGTGCAATAATTAGCGCTAAATGATGTGTATTTGTTTGGGGTCGGATAGTTTTCGCTTCTTGTTTTCAATTATTTAGACGCCATTTGTTTTGAAATTACTACCAGACTACAAACACTGACATTTTGGTCTTCTGCTAGATATTCGCTCCAGTGATACATTGCCAAACCTTTGAACTGTTCTTGACATCCTGACCCTCTCGAGAGACCGATCGACGAACAATCGTTTGTTTACTTGTAACTACTGTACATTGCGAATACTAGCCGATGGTAAAATTAGAGAGATTTCTATCTCAAATTTGACTTTCAATATCTTCTCAAAGCCTCTGGAATGCGTTTGCTACATGCTATTGATATTTTTGCCAGCTTTACGCTGCAAATTGCCAAGATTGAAATTAATTTTAGAATTTATGGGCCAAATTGTCAATTGAAGTTGATTATAACCTCAAATTCGTCTCTAAATCTTGCGTCATTTGGCACGAACATATACATAGATTTTTGGATTTTTTCGAAGGGAAGCGTTTTCGAGTTCGACCCTGAAACTTGGCATGGTAAAAGTTTAATAATCATATGTTAGGGCTGTGAAATAAAAGTTTCGAAAAATGAGGTACCAGATGGATTTTTATGGTGTTAAACATTAACGATATTCTGCCGCCATTTTTAGCGGTCTTCGGAGGTGTTTTTAAAATGGCTTGCAAAATTATAATATCAACGTACTTGAAAATTGTTACAAGTGAACAATGTATAGGAATAGTCGTTCCGACTTTGTGTGAAGTTTGGCGTCAATTAAATTATTGAACGCTTCGACGGTGCTTCGTACTTGCACCTTATTTTTTGTCATTTGATGAAGCGAAAAATCGCATTTTGACCGCACTTTCAAATTTTCGCGATTTTCTGAAAATTAAAAAATCGCTGGAACTTTGAAATATGATTTTGAAAATAGTTTACCCAAGGGTATCTTTGGGCAAAATATCAGCGATTCGCCAAATTGGTCGTTGACGGGTCATTCTCGATCCCAACAGGCAGTCACTTCTTAAAACAATGGGATAAAATTCTAAAAAGGCAATATTGCGATGCCGCCAGGTATCGGCCATTCACCATAACACCACTGTTTACCAAAAATGGCCCCATAACCCAAGGCATCAGAAGCATCAGTATACAATATTATTCTAGTTAGTTAGAATTAGTCCAAAAATTCGTAAGGAAAAAGGAACGCCCGTTGAAACCAGTGAGACAATTTTGCTAAACCTTAAAGATCTTCTTTCACTTCTTTAGAGAGTCTAATAAGAAAATGAGGCTTCAAAACCCCAAGGTTATGTCAATCAAACGGCATAGAAAAGCCCTGCCCAGAACGACTACTGAGCAGGCAAAATTTAGCAAGCCGGTCAAAGACTGGATTTCCCTAAGAGAAACCTTCCGACGCCGGAGAAATTCA
The DNA here is from genome assembly GCA_029204205.1 of Desmophyllum pertusum. Taxonomy (NCBI): domain Eukaryota; kingdom Metazoa; phylum Cnidaria; class Anthozoa; order Scleractinia; family Caryophylliidae; genus Desmophyllum; species Desmophyllum pertusum. The sequence continues at coordinate 3,659,493 of MU825875.1, forward strand.
GAAATCAACTGTTGGCATTTATCCAGCTTCCCCTGTGGTAGCCGTGCCTCCATGTGAACAGAAACTAATTCAATGCCTGCAAATGCGGTCATAATAATATAATCCTTTCCAGCATATACCAAAAGGTTATAGTCCCGAGGGCGAAGGGGAATTATGTGAAAGGCATTTTTTATATCCGTCTTGGCAAGAAAACAACCAGGGCCAACATTCTGGATAAACCTAATAGCATCCTGAATTGTTGCATAGGAGACACTGGTATGTTCTGGGGAAATGCCATCATTTACTGAAGTGCCCTTTGGAAACGAAAGGTGATGAATTAACCGGAATTTGCCCTCAATTTTCTTTTGCACCAAACCAAAAGGAGATATCTAAACACTGGAAAGGTGGAGAAGAAAAAGGACCAGCAAGCCTACAGGCTTCAAGCTCCTTGTGAAGTTTAGCCTCCACCGCTGCAGGGTCTGTATGGCTGAAATTAGGTTGGGAGCATGACAAGAATAACGAGAACCTTCGTAATCCAAGGGGAAACCCTTGAAATGAACATTTTCTTAACTTCAATGGTGTCAGAACTGGTGGGAAGTTTTCGTAATTAAGTTTACCGGTGCACCATCTAGCTTCTCCAGACCAGCCCAGGTTTTGAAAGCTGTGCACAGATATGCTTTGGTAGCTGACAACATTAGATTTTCAGCACTCTTGTAGTTTTTCTTTACTTTTGAGACATTCACGAGGTGAAAATGTTGCCTCAAGTGGTACAAGGTGCCAACATCTCTGCCACTGATGGTGGAAGAAGTTGCTCCCAAACATACTCACACAAGAAAATTAATCAGAAAATAGGACCACATTTCTTGGTATTAATTATGCATCATTCTTGATTTGAACTGAAATTACATGTTAAAGAATCGCTTAAAGTGATTTACTTGATGTTTGAAAGAAAGGATTGCTTTGTATGCCACAGCGCTGGGTTTTCCACTATGTTTTCAAATCGCTCAACAGTGCTGTCACAGCCCTGTCTAGTTTTTTTTGCTCCGGTCACTCTTTCTCGACCAAGCAGGTCACCTCCCAAAGGAACTCTAACTTTCCCCAGAACATTTTCTCGTCTAGCATAAAGTTGGCTCTGGCTGCAGGCATCAGGCAGGGGAGGTTGATTCTATTTAATATATTACACAATTTCTGATCAGAAATCTAATAATAATTGGAAAAATCCCTTCAGCTGAACTCAAATGTATGTATTATTATGAAACGTCAAAATAATTTAAAATGTTATCCCCTTATACCCTTCCTTTATTAATTAAACAATGAAATATTAAAAGTTACATGGTTAATTCAAATTAATAGTAGGAAACATCTGCAGAAACTATCCTGTCAACCACATGCTGTTGAGTTCAGAAGATGTGATCTATAAACTAAATATCACATTTCACAAAGCACTTGACAGGATAGTTCAGATGCATCGCCTTGACAATTAATTAATACATGTATTTCTTCCATGAAGGTATTAAAATGTTACTATTTACAAACTTGTGAAAATTAATGGCTTTAACTTCTGTTTGGAAAACTTTAAAGGAGAAATCTTCCAGCCACTGCAAATACTGGCAGATGTCGGCAACTTTGTATTGGTTAAAGGGGACAACAGGAAGTCCAACAATGACTGACTTCTGAGCCATCTCTTTGGAGTATCTTAAAAGAGATAAATAAAATTAACTGAAGGAACAAAAAATTAATGTTATGTATACATACTAATTTATGATTAAATTGTATCATAATATATAATTTTGTTTTTAAATTAAGTTGTCCACTGAACTTGGAAAACTTGGAATATGCCGATAGTTGTCTCTTGACTGAGTTGTACAAGACTTGTTCAACCTGTCAAAATAATGGAGATAAAACATTTTTAATTACCTTCAGTCATAAATTTACATAATGTAATGTGTAATTAGTAGGCAAGTGTATATGGTACATAGCAATATAAACAGGTTGTGTTGCTTTCACCCAAACATATTTCAAGTAGAGTTTAAATGTTGATGCACAGTGTACAAAATTATGTACATTTAACAATAATTTACAGATGCCTAATCAAAGTATTAATATTATTAGCATACCCCACTTACTGACTATCAGGTAAATGCGCAATCTGATTGTCTACACAGGGGCCGTCTAACGATCTGTAGATGGCAATGGCACCTCTTTGTCAGAGTGCACACAATTAAAGCATGCATCATTGCACAAATTAATGTATCAAACTCAAACTTAATGAAATAAAAATATTTTTGTTTAGAACAAGTTTGACAGATCGGTCAGTGGTTATGCTAAAACAATTAGACAGCTTGCTCTTGATCTCTATCAACTAACTTTGATAGTTGGCTTGGGGCCCCCTCAAGAAACCTCAAGCTTGTCATCTAACAATTGTTAATTATATCAATATCACTGACTATCCTCTGCTGGCCATGTTATATAACAATTATTACTGAGCACTGAGCAGATGACCTTGTAACATAACACTATATATGTTCTAGTTATGTCAACGAAAGTGAAGGGTCTGAGACTTGACGACTACTTGAGGTCTTTATTGCAACCGAATAACTAAACTCGCAGCCTTGAAATCTAAACAACGAACATGGCTTCCTAGCACAAGGTAGAACGCTCGGTAGAACTGGTAGCAAGTCTAAATTACATAATGTACAAATCACAAAGTGTCTGTTTCGAACCTAAGCCTACAATAATCTGAACGAATACAACATGCCCCTTTTTGAGATGGTTTTAGAACCAAACTATTAGCATACTACCATTTAGCACAAAAGTATTTACATATCAAACTGAACACATCATTGTGATCTTAATCAGCTAACTGAATCACAATCATGTACAGTCAAACACAGTTATATACAAAGTCTGGATTTTTTAGGTGGTTTGATGTCACATCCAGAACGCAATCTTGTCAGTACTGGTGTTGAATCTGTTGGTTCAGCTCTGGTTGACTTTTCATCATTGGACTTGTTATTCAGCATCGCTTTGCTGCTACTATTGGCAGGTGGTGATTTTGCCACAGTATGTGGTGTATCTGCCAAAGGGTTTACTGAAAGTGCTGGCTCTGGCACTTCAGGGATTGCTGATGGTGGTATAGGAGCAGTCTGTGTTGGATCATCATTTGACAAGTTTGCTGGATATCTTGGCTGGGGTCGCTGCTGTGCGATGTGCGGTGGTATAGTGTGGTTTGACGTCATGCTTGTTGCGTCTGAGCCTTCTGTTGCTCTTATCGTTGATGATCCAGTATGAGTCCAGTGTGGTATCTTTGGACTCAATGTATCCTGGTTTCCACTCATCTGAACCGTCGTTAGTGAACCAGATGGGTTGGTTCGGCAAGTAGATGTTGTTGTCCTGGGTTGGTGGATTCAGATGTGCTGAGTGCTTGTCACTGAGGCGAGTCTACTGCTGATCAGTCAGTGGTGCTGTTGTCATGACCATACTGAGGCGGCTCTTTATTCGCCTATTGTGGAAAAGTTCTTTAGGTAATGGTAAAGTGTCACTCACAGGAGTATCAAGGTATGTTGTCAGGGCTTTAGTGATGTTAATGTCGCTTGCGCTCTTCTGTAGGATCTCTTCTATGGTAGCAAACTGTCCTTTTTGCTCAACCATTTCTTTGATGGTAGTGTAGGCTGGATGTTATGTCTCCAATGTTGAGCGGGTCGCAAAAGCATCAGAAGTTTTTAGATCTGAAGCTCGAGCCATTGTCAGAGATGATTTTCTTGGCCAGTCCAAACTTCCTGAAGATGTTGTTCAGCACTTTTGTGGCAGCTTCGGTTGTCTCTTTATTAAGGGTGTCATAGGTGACCAGGCCGACTGTGACCAGGGCATGCTGGCCCCGGAACTCAACCAAATCCATGCCCAGGATTTCCATTGGACGTGTTGCCGAGATCTGTCGCTCTGGAGGTCTGGGCTTCTTGTTACCGTGCCTCTGGCAATCATCACATCACACCTTTGGATCATCTCAGTGATGTCGTCCTGAAGCTTTGGCCAATACACAGTGCATCTTGCACGTTGGAGCATTGGAGTGAGACCTTGATGTGCAGGCGATTGAGGGTTCCAGTTCTCATAGTTGTACTCATACTTCTCATACTCAACTCTGTTTCCTTTCATGACAAGTCCGTCCAGGATTTTCAGTTCATTGCGGAAACACCAATATGGATGCAGATGCTCTGGTAGATCTTGCATGCTATCTGGCCAACCAGTGATGATGAGATCTGTTAGCTCAGCTGAAGTGGAGTCAGCTTTTGTCTCCTCTTGCAGGGATTTGAGTCTGGTCAGCTCCACCTTCAGGACTTGTGTGCGATGTTGATGTCTAAGCCAGGGATTTCTCTGGCACTGCCTGGTTTAATGAGATGTGTCAGATTCCGTACTTCAGCTCTTTTTCACTCGTGGGCCACCCTCATTGATGTCGCCATTTTCAAGCTTTCGTTTTTTTTGTTTCGGCAAAGGTCTCCAAGGCTTTTATGCATAGGTTTTCAGCCTTTTTCTTTCTGCGGAATTTTTTTTCTGACTTTTCTTGGTCTTCAAATTCCATCTGCTTTTCATACTCTTTTATCTGTTCTAAGATAGTTTCTATGGCCTGATCAACTGGAGTAAACTGGAGAAATTCCACTGGCAGCCAACTCTTCCTTTGTCTTGTCCTCATAATGGGCTCTGATTACACTGAATCTTTCTCGCACTGCTCGAGTATCTACTTTAAACTTGTGTGTTGTGCTATCATTGAGACTGTCAGCAGTGCCTTTCCACGCATTTCCTCGTTCCTTTGTTCTTGTCCTAAACTTAAGGCTCAAAGAGCAGAACCTCTTCACAGAGCAGCTTGTCTTTTTCGGTTTTCCAAACCATGATGTTCCTAGGGAAAGTTGATGGTGAATTTAGCAAGATATTTTCCATGTTTTCTGCACAGCAAGGTGCCTTGCTAAAGATAAGACAAAACAATAATTTATGGAATTTTTGGAATGGGAGTAACAGTTATTGTAAAACAACTAAGCTTTATCAGGCTAACAAACCGAAAGTTTTGAACTTCTAATTATCAACTTAGCGGAACAAAAAGCTTTAAAAAACGAATGCAACTTCAAAAGAGCATCTAATACAAGTAAGACCTAAGCTTATAAACTCCTGAAAAGACATAAAATTTACAGATATAGCTTTATCTGCATGTATTAAAAACAAAGAACAATTCTCAACCATGACAAACCCACTCGTCTTCGTCTCTTCGAGATTAGGATATAGCCCTGAAATTTGTAAATTTCACTAAGGGGCGACCCATTTAACTTCCGAGGGGGGTGGAGGATTTTGAAAAAAAAAATATCCTGCAAGCAAACTTGTACGAAAAAAAAATTTTGTGCACACGACACTGACGGAAAAAAAATTCATACACATTCAGTGGGCCGAAAAAATTCCTGCAGCATGGAAGGGTTTAAAAAAAAAATTCTTGCCTATACCAAATCCTCCACCCCCCTCAGAAGTTAAATGGGTCGCCCCTAATTTTGGGGTACCCTTTCTATTGGTGTCGGAGGTTTTTCCATTTAAGCTTAAGTTATTATTCAATACATCCGACTACAAAAACTTTGAAGTAGACTATAGCTTGAAAGTCGAAATTAAAGTTGGGTAGTGAGCAAGTTAATTTTCTAGTGGGTTTGATAACTGAACGTGAAAATATTTTTTATCAATATATCACTATATTATAAATCAGAACAACAGAACGAAGTCAACTCTTTGAGGACTGAAATCTATAAACATAAGCTTAGTTCAACGCGTAATGGTTGAGAAACTCAGGCGAGAAACAACTGCTTGGCTGAGCTGAATAATTATAAAAGCAATATATAATAATGATAAGAACCTTCCCAGAAAATCCTTTGCAACTGGATTTTTTCAATGCCAAAATAACTTTGTCAATTTGAGGCCCAGAGGGATGAAAACTCCATAAGGGAATGACACTTATCATAAAATAACTCTCATATCAAACTTGGTGTGATGACGTCATTAGTCACGTGACCACGCCCGAAAATGCGTTTTTGTTTACTGTGAGAACAGGTCGCTATCAATTGAAAAGCAATCAAAGTAGTCAGCAAGACATTGATGTGGGGCATTTTGAAATGGCCAGTTGACATCTGGCATTTTAAATTTAAGGGGGTTATACACGAGAGAAAAAATTTGTGAAAATTTGGTTCTGCGATATCTCATAAAGCGTAAGGTGCATAGCAACCAAAATCTACATGTTGATAGATGTTTATGCGAGAACACGTTTTGGCAACTTTGTAAGTGTGACGTCATCAGTCACGTGACCAGATTGCTTTGAATATTTACATTGCTTTAAAAGTACATTATGCTCAACAAAACAGCAATTTTTTTGAAAAAAATGGTAAATAATTCAGTAAGGTTTGTTAAAAGGGCGATTATTATTTTTTTCTTTTAATGATAAGCAGATTATGCATTATACCATGTTGGCTTGCTCTACTGTTCATTGGTTTTTAAGGTAAAAACTAAAGCAAACTTCGATGAGAGGTTTGAGCTTATCCTCTTCCTATATGATGTGACAGTTTTTTTTCTAAAATCTCCGCTATATTCATAGAATGGATTTGCTTTTGCCTTAATAACCGACAGGGACTGGTTCGAAAGCCTGGGTCGAGGTGTGGAACGAGACACTATTGCTATCGTACATGACGTACTCAGCCCTGACCAGCGGTTACCCAGATTGATTTGTTTTGCTCCGTTTTGCTCGAGGTTTGCATGTAGTGCTTTTGGACAGCCAACAAAACTGCTTTTGATGTTGGTTGCTCAAGTCGAGTCATCAGCTGTTGAGGGAAACAGACTGAGCTACCAGTATTCAGTAAGTGTTTCATTCGGTGGAAAACCTTGGCGTACAAATCTGGAGGCAGACCAGGGCTTTTGGCGAGATGTAAGCTTACCATTCATGGCGCTGGAACTCACGTACACGTTTTGGGCTTGTCGAGTACGTGAAAACATCGGTCTGTCGTTACCGTTTAAGCATTTTTAAGGACTGGACTTCTTTATCGAGACATAAGTTGAGGGAATGATCAGCAGTTCTATATAAGGTAAGTTCATTCGCGAAAATATATATTGCTTCGCCCTGGCCCACGATGTTTGGTTTGGTTTTGACAGATACTGTGGGAAATGATTAAATTTAGTTTTTACTGAGGAAACTAACTGCATGCAATAGCATGGTCGCTATTTTTGTCTGCTTTCAGTGATGCTTTCATGAAAATTATATTAGTTGCTCGATTGTACAGAGTTACAGAGAATTGTGTCGCCCACGCTGGGTTCAAAATTATTTTTTCTCGCTTGACTGTTCTAAAATAAATCGATTTGTCACTGGGTTCAAAATTGTTTTTGTTGCTGGAATGTCCAGAGTTAAATTGGGTTCAAAATTATTTTTGTCACTGCATGGGTTCAGAGTTGTTTTGCTGTTTGTTTTTGTCTGGACCATTCAGCGTTGTTAAATGCCATGCTACATGTAGTTGTAGCTTCAAATTACTGTATTTTGCTTGACATTGGGATAAAATTATGTTTGACTCTGTGTATTTTGTTGCTGGACAGTTTTAAGCTGGGTTTTGTTGCTGGGTTTGCTCTCACTTGAAAACTATTTTTATCCATGCTGTGGCACTGTCTTGGATATTATTTTAGTTGCTACATGTATATGTACATGTAGATCATTTGTATGCAACTTTATGATGAAATCGCTGTAGCTAATTCTTGCACAGAGCTATATGTTTTCATCCAGCTAAGATGTTACCCATTTTTGCATGTGCCAAGTTATCAGCCAAACTTAGCAAATTCCTGTCAAAAACAAATTGTGGAGGACAATAGCAAATGCATTAAAATACCACTTTTATGTATAAATGCACTGGGAGACGCGGTGGCCTAATGGTTAGTGTGCTGGACTCCGGACTGAGTGGTCGCGGGTTCGAGCCCTGGCCGGTGTGACTGTATTGTATTCTTGGGCAAGATACTTTACTCTCACAGTGCCTTACTCTACCCAGGAGTATAAATTGGTACCAGGCAACAGGGGTAACCTGCGATGGACTAGCATCCCATCCAGGGAACCCCACTAACTCAAACTCCCAAGGGAAACAAAAAATAGTTTGAGTTAGTGGGGTTGGTATTAAATTTCAAGTATCCTGTTAATAATTAATAAGGTATTGGGGTTTTATTATTCATTCACAAGTCATTTCTGGTACAATTAGTTTGTTTTATAAGTTAATGATGTTGTCTTTCGATGGTGAAGTTAAGTAGTTCAGAATAATTTCGTGACTAACAGATCAGGCTCTCAGTTACTCCGGAAACGAATTACCCTGCTATGTCAACAGTGATCGACCAGATGTTTATCGGTCTTTCATGGGCTTGAATTATGTTTCCATACATTATCACGTTGTTATCAACAAGCTATGTTCTGACACTCTGTGGTTTACTGATCAACGTAAAAATAGAGTTTGAGTTGTCGGGGTAAATTTTGAGCCAAGGAAAGGAATAATTAGTTTGAGTTAGCGGGGAGTTCCTTACTGTACTGCCAATAGTTTTCATAATTATGGATTGGTTACACTTAACTAGACGTGACCATTGTAAATTAAGTCATTATATTAATAGTTGTATGGACACAACCAACTTGCAAGAACATTAATTAATAATTTATTTACTCTTTGTTTTTTTTTTGCAGGATATTACATTCATAGCCCTCAGGAAGCCAGTAAGCTTCTGACCAGGCACTACCTACAGTTCAATATGTACTGTAAGGCCATCAATGATGCAGTTTACATTAAGTGACTTCCAGAATAAATTAGACCTATTTAACGTCCGTGAATCATTCCATGTTTCCAACATTTGTCTTAACAAGTAATGTAACAAGGGGACCTAATATAATTATGATTTCTTCATAGGCTCCCCTTTTTTATTATTATTGTAATGTTTTATATTTTTTGTGTGGCAAATTACCACTCATTTCAATGCTACGCAACCTTCGAAACCAAAATTCACTTGGCAATAGATGTCTCGTCGTATCGTTACGCATGATTGACGGAAGTGTATTGTCAACTTTACAGTCAGAGGTTTGACTCCTACCTACGTTTGTAACCTCCTACGCAGACAAATTTGCATGATTTTCACGGCAATTTCTAAACCCCACTAAAACTAAACTTAAGGGCCGCAGTACTTAATGGTATCATATTTACCACTTTTCCATTATGACAATTAAATTATATATTGCTTTTATTCCGGTTCCACTTGTAATAATAATAATAATAATAATAATAAAGCATGTATTTATACACAATATATTAAAATTACAGCCGAGCTGATGTGGTCATGTACTTAAAGTAAAATAGAATTTAAAATTCCTAACTATTTACAATAAAAGCTAAGTATTACAACAATTGATTACAAATAAAAACTATTTACAAGGAATTGAATTACAATTAGAAACTGTTTTTTATTGTCCGTTTAAAACATTCGATGTTTTGGATTGATCTTGTTTCGTTTCGAGAGAGTTCCACAGAGATACAAAGTCAGTGTTTGGCTTACCACTGAAAACGTCATTTTCCTTCTTAGATTGTATTTGTTCTCGTTTTATATAAAAAGGTGCCCGACAGGAGCGGGAGAGAGGCCATAGAAGCATTTGTGTGCTAATAATAGTAACTTTTGCTCGTACAACAATTTTAAAGTTTTCCATTTGGTACGAGCGAGGACCTCTTTACTGGGCGTATACCAATCTAAGTTATAAATTAAACTTGTACGTGTATTTTTCGAGCTCATCAACAAGCGTTTTCCCACAGCAACCCCATACTATAAGACCATAAGTCACTGATGGTAAAATCATTTTAAGGTAAAAATCAGCTCTGGCTGTTACAGGTAAAAAATATGATCTAAGGAGATTCAATTTTTGTGTAAAGGACTTGGTTAACTCTGTTACATGAATAACCCATTTAAATTTGCAATCTAACTCTACACTTAAGAGCGTATGCCTGTAATTATCAAGAATCGAAAATCAGTGGCGAAAATTCGAATTTTTTTTTATTTCGCCAAAACATCCCTTTGGGTGAACTAGTTCAGGGAAAAATATCAAAAAGTTCCAGCGATTTTTTTTTTTTCGGCTGAATTTTAGAAAAGTTCGAAAATTATGCAAATTAGCTGTTTTCGCCTTGCGAAACGGCCGAATCATCACGCAACTTTAGGAAGATGGTGAAAGCGTAAAACATTCCCAATGGACATCAAACTTTGTAGACGTTTTAATATATTGCTGGACATTAATGCATATGAAAATGTTTTAAAAATTATATTTTTAAAACAATTTATTGGCCTTTTTATACAGGTGTATTTTGAATGTCTTTGCGAGAGGCAAACTGAAGGCAAAGTTTGAGCGGTCTAAACGACGTCTGGTACATAACAAATTAAAATCAAAACAACATAAGAATAAACCTTATTTATTATATTTATCACCTGGGAAATTTGGACTTTGGAAATCAAGTATTATTCCGTCAGTAAAATAAACCGTCATACCATGTTAGCGAGTAGAATGTGACGCTAATCACGCTAATTGTGGAGCCATTTCTAGAAATATATTTTCTATAAGAAAAATAAACACGAAACAACGTGTTGGTACTAGCTGCAACTCTTCTCTGATATTGTAAAATTAAAGTACAGCCTTTACATGTAATTTTCTCAGTGTAGCGTTGAATCTTGTATCTCGAAACCGGCTATTTAACTAAATCAATACATCAAATGAAATCAACAACGGATACCCTCGTATAAAATGTTGCGGTTTATCCAAAAAACCAAAACTGCTCCAAATACGCAGATATATTTCTAAACAATAAAAGGCTCGGAAATTGTGAAACGTTTGATTGTAAAAGACCGGATCAGCCAATAAAGATCAATATACAACTCTAAAGAATGAATACCTTCCAACTGTGAAATAGGAGTTACATGTATCAAATTACGTATTCCTTGTGTTTTAAAATAAATTACAAATGTTACCTCAGATTACCTGATTACCCACGGTTTATCATTGTACTCAACAAATTCTCAAATAGACAGAAATAATATAGAGGAATAAAGACATTCTATAACTAAAACGAGCACAATGTATTTTGATCGTCAACAAACAATTTTTTTTTTAAACAATGACTCACCTCAAGTAACGCATCTTAGTCACGCAACTTCAATGAAGATTCTAAACATGTAATTAAACTTTAATTTCGGCTCTGACTAGTTCCTTTCTAGTCGATTGGGACACTTGACCATTGTTTCAATTTCCACGTTTTCAATTTGGTCAAGAGATGACCGGAGATGCCTGGACTCTGTAGCTGAGATTTAATACTATGAAGTACATTAACCTGAACAAGAGGATATTACCGAAAATTAGCCCTAACATTGACGGATATTGTTTTGTTTGTTTCATAATGGTCAAATCGTCGGAAATTTCTCCACAAGAAATATCAAACCCCACTTCGCACCCCCCCCCCCTTCACCACCACCACCACCACCAACCTCCCCCCACCTTCCTTGAGCGTGCGAAACGTACGGCGGAAATGGCATACCACTCAGGCGCACTTATGATAATTATGGGATAAGAATTTAGTTAAACACAAATTTTATAATTTATATCGGTTGGGCAACCTGAACCACCATAACATTTATGTATGACATGTCAGGGCCCGCGCATCAGTTTTTTGAGTGGGGGGGGGGGGCTAATGCGAACGTATCAGCGTGAGTCATCAAGGGGGTCCGGGGGCATGCTTCCCCGGGAAAATTGTGAATTTAAGTCCTCTGAAATGGCTGGAAATGCATCTAAAATTAACAAGCGTGGTGCAATTACAAACTTTCAGCGCTTAAAAAGCGATTTTTTTTATAAAAAAAGAATCAACATTTATTATCCGGTTTTTAAATTCAGAGAGATTTGTACGCTTCTCTGTTGGTTATCACGCAGGATTGAACGTCCCGCGATGTCCAGAGCTGTATATAATTCTCAGTTTAAAGTATCTATGGCGATAAAAAGTTGTCATAAAGACTTTTCTCTACAAAAACGCACGATGCAACTGTTCAATAGCATAAAGTCAGTCAATTATAGCTCAAAGTTATCTACTTGTCGCAACTTTAAAACTCTTGATGTTTGTTCAGTTGTAATCGCATCTATCTTTAGCTTTTTGTCCTATATTTTATCACCAGCTTCCAGTAAAAACGTTAACTAGTAAAATGACTTCTGTAAATTATTTTTTCTAGAAAAGTGGGGGGGGGGGGGGGGCTAAAGCCCCCCAGCCCCTCCCCCTGCGCGGTCCCTGCATGTATGTACTGGCAGTAGCCAATCCGAAGTATTTTCCCACTGATCGGCTAATGGATCTGTCAGGGAGCTGGCAGGTGCATTGACTAATAAGGGACTGTGCAATAATTATCAGGAGGGGGGGGGGGGTTGGAAAATGGGCTTTCATGTAGCCAAATATTAGATAATACCCCCCTCTTAAAGGAGTGAATTTAGTTATTGCCCCCCCTCTAATCAGTCAGAAATTATGTACGACCCCCCCCAACTCACAGTATACACACACCTTTATACAAGTACCCTACATTTTCTCTACATGCACCTGTGGATTAAAATCTTATAACAGAAAGAAGAGTTTCTACTACATGTTTAATTGTTGGACATCCGCGTCTGGAACAAACATCACCTCCGTAGCAATGTTCAACAGAACCATAGCAGAAGGAAAAGAGCATGTGTGTTATTTTCAGGTCCGATGACGACGGAAACTTTTTCGGTTCCCATCTTATAAATTGGTATGGATTCACCGATGTAATATGTACTTGAAAATAAAATGTTAAGCCCCCCCTCTCTTGAGTGACTTATTTTATCTTGAGCCCCCCCCCCCTATCCTTGCTTTGATTTTACTTTATGCCCCCCCCCCCCTCTGGTTTTCCAACCCCCCCTCCCCCCCCCCCCCCTCCTGGTAATTATTGCACAGTCCCTAACAGCTTCATTACGTAAGGCAATGTATGGCGCTTTACGTCGAATGGGTTGTAAAGGCACATCAAATTCTACGTTCTGGCAAATACACTGCAATATACAGTCAAACTCATATTAAGCGGTTGGCCGCTTAAAAGGGGTTCGTCATAAATTAGCATAAGGCGTGGTAGAAAATCGAAAGATTAGTGGTGGAATCACGTCAAGACGATATAATAAATGTGCATTTTTAAAATTTGTTTTATCAGCTGTCACCTTCTATTTCGGACTCTTATCTGTAATCAGCTTTTTTAAAACAAGGCCAAACGGCTACGTGTATTGAATTCCTCGTGGCCGCTTAATGGGGGTAAAAACAATAGCGGAACACTCATCGGGACGGCCAAAAAGGTAGCCACGGTCACTTAATAGAGGTGGGCGCTTAATAGGTGACCGTTTAATAGGTGTTTGACTGTAGTTATATTCCACATAATTTGAGGCAGAAAGGAGATCAAAGGAATGAGGTTTTTTAGAGGTCTTGCGTGAAACAAGCTTTTTCTTCAATTCTTCTCTATTTTCAATCGACTCTACGTGTGTAAAATGCCTGGCCTGTACTGCCTGCTTCCAGTATATTAAGGTTTGATTAGAATGACGTGTAGACGCAATTCAAGCCGTTCAAATGTGCATGTGAAAGAACAGACTAAAAGCCACCTACGTCCTGGAGGATGGATGGGTGGGTGGGTGGGGCCTTTTTTATCTGAAAAGGGTATGTTTTGTGCACTATTGTATGGAATTATGGTTGATGGATCTCAAAATTGGGTCTGCTCGCAGGCTACAATTCTCAAACGAGGCCATTCCCGTGTAGCTGAGATCGATCGACAAATGGAGGGCCACTCATTACCAATTCTTGGTAATATCCTCTTGTTCAGGTTAATCAGTGTACTTCATAGTATTAAATCTCAGCTACAGAGTCCAGGCATCTCTGGTCATCTCTTAGAAGAATGCTCGAATGCTCGCTTATAGACTATTAGATTTGGGTTCAAAGGTGAAAACGTGGAAGTTAAAACTGGTCAAGTGTCCCAATCGACTAGAAAGGAACTAGTCAGAGCCGAAATTAAAGTTTAAATTACATGTTTAGAATCTTTATCAAATTAACGTTTTTGAAGTTGCGTGACTAAGATGTGTTACTTCAAGGTATACGTTTGGGTGAGTCATTTTTTTTAAATCGTTTGTTGACGATCAAAATACATTGTGCTCGTTTTAGTTATAGAATGTCTTTATTCCCTATATTTTTTCTGTCTATTTTAGAAACCGTGGGTAAAATGAGGTAACATTGGTAATTTATTTAAAACACAAGGAGTACGTAATTTGATACATGTAACCGGCCTATTTCACAGTTGGAAGGTATTCATTCTTTAGAGTTGTATATTGATCTTTATTGGCTGATCCGGTCTTTTACAATCAAACGTTTCACAATTTCCGAGCCTTTTCTTGTTTAGAAATATATCGCTGTGTATTTGGAGCAGTTTTGGACTTTTGGATAAACCGCAACATTTTATACGAGGGTATCCGTTGTTGATTTCATTCGATGTATTGATTTAGTTAAATAGCCGGTTTCGAGATACAAGATTCAACGCTACACTGAGAAAATTACATGTAAAGGCTGTACTTAGATTTTACAATATCAGAGAAGAGTTGCAGCTAGTACCAACACGTTATTTCATGTTTATTTTTCTTATAGAAAATATATTTCTAGAAAGGACTCCGCAATTAGCGTGATTAGCGTCACATTCTACTCGCTAACATGGTATGACGGTTTATTTTACTGACGGAATAATACTTGATTTCCAAAGTCCAAATTTCCCAGGTGATAAATATAATAAATAAGGTTTATTCTGATGTTGTTTTGATTTTAATTTGTTATGTACCAGACGTCGTTTAGACCGCTCAAACTTTGCCTTCAGTTTGCCTCTCGCAAAGACATTCAAAATACACCTGTATAAAAAGGCCAATAAATTGTTTTACAAATATAATTTCTAAAACATTTTCATATGCATTTAATGTCCAGCAATATATTAAAACGTCTACAAAGTTTGATGTCCATTGGGAATGTTTTACGCTTTCACCATCTTCCTAAAGTTGCGTGATGATTCGGCCGTTTCGCAAGGCGAAAACAGCTAATTTGCATAATTTTCGAACTTTTCTAAAATTCAGCCGGAAAAAAAAATCGCTGGAACTTTTTGATATTTTTCCCTGGACTAGTTCACCCAAAGGGATGTTTTGGCGAAATAAAAAAAAATTCGAATTTTCGCCACTGATTTTCGATTCTTGATCATTACAGGCATACGCTCTTAAGCATCTGGTTGACTTGAATGTGTTTAAAATGATAAATATACACTCGACCATTCACCATTAATACGAGGACACAAAAGCAAGTTAGACTTACTTTTTCTTTGGCGTTTTATCCTTTTCTTGGTCATCATCCTCAACTTGCTCTGCTGAAGCTTGTAAGTAACCTTATAAATAACAGATGATCGATGACTTATAAACTCAAATTGGAGCTTCACCTCAAGAAATATTCTTGCAGCGTTTTAAAGCATTTTAAAAGAGTTTTGAAACGTCAAAATGAGGATCAAAGAATCCCAAATACATTTACTCTTTCCTCTTACCTTTGAAGACTGATGAACGACGACACAACGGGAGACAGCACCGACTCATGTTCGCAACGGGAAGACCGACGGGAACACAGAGCACATGGAAAGCCAACTGAGCGTGTGCAGTAACTTTCGATTACGTCACACAGCAAACATGCCATACTCAACTGCTTCCCGTCCTTGTTGCTTAAGGTCCCTATTAGTATATATTCAAAGCTACCTAACCTTCCTGGAGCACAGTGGCCTGGAAGGCATCCTGTCCTTTCCCCTCAGGGGCAATACCCCTTAAATAGTGTCTTCTGAAAGTGGACTCTTTCTTCCACTTAGCTGTAGCCATGATCTCCTGACACAAAATAGCTTCTGCCTTTGTTAAACATTTTTGGTGAGGTAATCAGCTATAGAGGCCACAGTGGAGCAAAATGGACCAATTTGGTCTCTGGTCACACCAGCTACACCACCCTGAAACCATCCAGGCTGCTAGTGGTAAATTGCCTTGTAGCACAAGGGGGTGTGGTTGGTGACTGGGAGACATGGTTGTCTGCAAGACATTTCTAGTAGAATTGGGTACCATGCTTGTGTATGCCAAGTTGGTGTTATCATAACTATTGTTGCCTGATCTTTGCCAGACAACGGCAAAATCATTGAGAAGGGTAGGAAGCTGCATCCTTTCAGCTTCGACCAAGGAATCTAAAAGGCATCTGTTTCCTGAGCAAATGGGTCTGGAAACCAACTGACATAGTTCCTCAGTTGGGCATTGAGGCAGTCGGCAAACAGATCTATTTCTAGAGGTCCCCACAGTTGGTCTAGTGCCTGGAATATGTTGGGATTTCAACTTCCAATTGCTTGAGTCCTGAAGTGCCTGGACTGCCAATCTGCCTCATGATTCAGTTCTCCGGGCAGATATTTTGCTGTCAATGTGATTTGTTTGCTCAGAGCAGAATCCCATAATTCCTGGGCTATCTCTACCAACACTGGGGATCGTGTCCCTCCCATTTTCAATACATAAGCAACTGCTGTCCTGTTGCCCATTCTCAGATGGACATGCAGCTGCCTTACTTTGGCAGTGAAGGCTCTCACAGCAAACAATGCTGCCTTCAGCTCCATGGCATTGATATGAAGTGAGTTGGACTCCTGTTGAGACCAAAGTCCCCTTGTGTGAGCCCCTTGACATATTGCTCCCCAGCCCTGCAGTGATGCATCTGTTGTTATTACCAGATCGGTGGCTGGGGTAATTATTGACCGTCCATTCCAGGTGGAAATTTGATCCACCCACCCAGGGGGGGCTAGCAGCGAGGCCTGGGACCTAGTATATATGATTGCACATTTTAGAAATTTGGCCGAGCGAGACTAAGTACTGGTTTGTTTAAAATAAACATGGCCGACGATGGCTGACATGACGTGCGTTTGTGTTCGTTCGGAAATATTTTGGCGATTCCACGTTCAAACATCTATGGGAACGATTCGGTCGCTGTTTAACTGAACTTTGGTCATTGTGGGACACCATGGATGAAAATTCCACAGCAAACTCCCGTAGAGGTACGTTTCTCGAATGATTGACAGATTTCTTTACTTGTGCGATCATGTATTGCGGAAAAGCGGCAAGATCAAAGGGCGCTGCCTGCCCCCCCTGCACCCACCATTGGAGATCGTTTAGGCAATTCTGGTTGAGTGGTACTATTGTCTCGTAACTCTTCCCTGCCAGCAGATCTGTCACTTGCAGCCTTTGCAGGTGTCTGTAATGTAGGGGGGGGGGGGGGGGGGAGCAGGGAGAACTGCAGTTTGCAGTTTCCCAATAATTTTGGATAGGGTTCTGACTGAGGCAGTCTTTTCCTGTATCAGGTCCCTGCAAGACTGCCCAGATATTCCATGCAATGTGTAGGATCTAGCACTGATTTCTCCCAGTTGATTACAAAGCCCAAATGTTGAAGCAACCAGAGGGTCGAGTCGCGGTCCCTTAATATACCCTCCCGAGTCTGATTGAACACAATGATATCATTTAGGTACACAATCAGCCTTAGGCAGAGTCTGCGTAACAGGGCCACCACTGGTTTCAACAGCTTTGTGAATAAAAGTTGGGCTGGAGCTGGACCGAAAAGGAGGCAAGTGAACTGGTACCGTGTCCCCCTCCCCCAAATGAACCTCAGGAAAGGCTGATGCTGCTGACTGGGTTCACAAAAGTAAGCATCTTTGAGATCTATCTTGATCATAAAATCCTTTTCCTGAATTAAATGTTTGAGGAGTTGTAGCCCCTCCATTTTGAAGTGCTGATACATTATGTGGGAATTCAACTTCTTGAGGTTGATCACAGGTCTGCTCCCACCATCTTTCTTTGGGACCAGAAATATTGGACGGCCTAAATTCCCCTTTCAATGGAGAGACCACCTGAATCGCCCCCTTTTGCAGCATTGCTGCAATTTCTTGTTCTATTTTTTCCTTGTCTCTGACTGATTGTGAGATGCATTGGGGGGATGTTTGTCTGGAGTGGGGTTTGTTGAAAGGGAATCACCACTCCAGTGACAATTTGTAAAATGTACTGATCTTGTGTCAGCAATGTCCAATTGGTTTGAAAAAACTGAAGTTTCGATGCCAATGGAAGGGACCTGTTTAGAATTGATGTGTCCAAACTTAGTTTTGTCAGGGCCAGATGAATGTCCTTTGGGACTATCTGTAACGATATCTCCAGAGTTTTTGTGTCGATCTGGAGTTGGCCTTTTTGATTCAGGTGCTCTCTTTTTGAGCCTAAATTTAACTGACTTGCCTTTTGGGTATCCTCTGTAGCTTGAGCTCTTTCCTCAGAAGGAGACAGACCTGCCCCCACCTCTGTTCTTAAATGAGGGCCCCTGATGAAAGGGCTGAGAGCTTTTGGAATATTGTTTAAGATTCTTCCTGCCTCTGTAGGACCGACGAAGAGGCTGTGTAGTAGAACCAGTAATATGGTGTGAAATCTCCTTTGTGCATTTCCTAATCTTTGTTGCTGTATGGAGGGCCTTGTAATACTTTTTCTCAAACAAGGTCTTCTGAGACTTGGTCAAGGAGGTCTTGTGTTTAGAAAGAAGCTTTTAGCTTTCTTCATGTCCCCTGTGAGGCGAAAGAGGACTGCCAGCCCTGACTCGTCCCCAGTCGTCTCTCTTGTCTCCTTGGTTGGGAGTCGCAAGACGCGGGGGATGCTGGGAAGGAGGAAAGCGAAGAAGAGAAACGACTGGCAGATCGTGAGTCGAAAAGTTGTGCCAAGAGTCTAAAAGTTGCGCGAGGCCATTTTTCTTCGATTATTTATTTTCCATGCACTCAGAGTTGTGGAATGGCGTAGTTTACGAAGTTTCAGTGATGTCTGGCCGTTAGAAAGGCATTTTCTACGGTCAAGACTCTAGCTAAAGTCGAGTTACTCGCGATGTTTACAACCCTTCGACGACATAAGCTTTAATACAAGCAGAAACGCACGCTGAACATTTGAAGAGAGGAAGTATGCTTTTGCATTTATTTATTTATTGGATCCCAAAATTAAACCTTAATTTAATTTTGTATTACAATATTGATGTGTCGTCGTGTAAGTGTGCGAGTCATTTTCTCTGTGTGATTTGAGTGCCACGAATGCTACGTAATTTATATTCCTGGCCGGGTTTTGCAATATTAGCTGGGCCGCTCGTTTCCAGAATAAATTGGCGTGGCAAAGGCTACAACTTTTTGGCAGTAAGTTCATTGAGAGATATAAAGGCCTGAAGTGCGGATCCTTGAAAATATGAGATTTAAATTTAGCTGTCATGATCAGTTTGACCCAAATAATCACATCCACAGGAAACTGCAGGACACCAAAGAGCGAAAGGAAAACAGATGTTTGACGTAGCTTTCAGTTGAAGTTTGACTTTCTCGTGTAAATGAGAAATAAATACAAGTCCGTAGACGCTTAAGGGAAGTATTTTGGAAATGATCTAGTTTTTAATAGTCTGAGGTCTCTGTACCAGAAGTAAACGGCAATCGTCGTAGAACTGCGTAGAAGAGTTGTGTGGTGTGCAAATAAGACTTTGACTGTAAACAAAACCTCACGATTGTTTACGGCAGAGCATATTTTAGCTTCAAAGGGTGGCGGAAAGCATTCTCTTTTAATAGCGCCTATTTCATCAAAACGCCGCCATTACTCTGTCCGCCATCTTGGAAACAGGATCTGCCAGTCGTCTCCCGCCTTTCCTCCTTCCCATCACCCCTTGCGCTCCCCTCGCCGCGCTAAATATTAACAGGAGACAAGAGAGACGACTGGGGACGAGTCAGCTGCCAGCCTACGGGAATAAGACAGGCTTACTTTTGCTTGTCCCAGAAGAGAGACAGACTGTTCCACTAGCTTAAGGCAGTCAAATAAGTCGAGATCATCACTGGTTTCCTCAGTGCGGACTTTTACTAAATTCAACCATAATTTTCCAAGTGGTCCCATGATATTAGTGAGTCGGGACTGTACCTTGGAAAGTTTGCTGTCACTTTCACGACCATATGACTTTCCGAGAGACTCAAATATCTCATCCAAATAGTCATCGACTTTCGGGGTTGCGAGACAATTTTATTGATACTTGGCACCGGGTTAGATTCTAGGACTGTCTCCTGAATGGCTTTGTCTTTCACGTATTTCACCATGCCCTTTGTCAAGTCAAGCTTGTGATAGGCTTTGGTTTCCATGTCAAAACGCACGTATTCATCACCCTCGTGCTTCGGCGGGGTGTTTTTATCTCGCTCAGCTGGTACTTTGCGTTTCTTGTGACCCGAATGTCTAGTGTCCGACTCGCTGGAGTCACTATCGTTGCTCGATGAAGAGTCAGACCCGTCACTGGAACTATCAGATTTGCTAGAGGACTCCTTACGTTGCCTCCGTGATGCAGTGGAGTCTTTCGACCGCTCAGGTGAAGACTCTTGATTAACCCTCTCATCTGGGGTGTGTGCCTCAACTGAGGCCGGGGAACAAATCTCCCCGCTTTCTGCCATCTCTCTGTTACCTTTCCAGAGAAGGATGCAAGCGAAATGGTCATTAGCGAAGTTCTAACAACACGAGTGGTGCAAAGCCATTTTGGAGAGTGAGAGGGAAACAGCACAGAAGCAAAGCTCTGTAGCCTCGATTTGACTTTGAAATGGCTTGATTTGGCGTGAAAACGGGGAGAATACGCTATTATATCTTATGGAGGTTTGCGAAGTGAAATTATTTTGTACTGCTTTGTCTTCTGTGTGGTGTTAATGCTGTTTTTACTCTTAAATGCAAGCACGGAAAAACAGTTGGATATAACTTTTTAATTTCACCATACCCCCAAGCCCAAATTTATTTCAATGCACTCTTTATATTATTGTACTGGTGCTTACCACATTTTTGTCTTGTGTACTTGCCATGGTGGCCTAATTAATCAAAGGCTCTCATGAGCCAGCTCAGAATGTAATTGATATTAATGACATTCATTGAATGCAGTTGTTGGCCCTTCCCAGTGAAAACCCTTGATTGGAGGCTGATAAATAGGGATTCCACTGTATTTATATTGGGCAACAGCCCAAATCTGACAAAAGGGAATTATTTTGAAGCTCAAATGCGTCTAAGGTTCCACTATTGCATACCAAAACACAATAACTTTGAAATAATTATTGATTAGTATTATTTTCAATTTCTGGTTTGACTCTGATATTTACTCTGGTATTTAGGAGGGGGAGGCTGGTCATATAAGGGGCATTTGACATCCATTGCTGTCCCCACCCTCTGGAATTTGACATGCCAATCAATGATTCATAAATACACGACCAAGTATACTTATAGAGACATAATTTAGTCTGCAGTCTGCATTTGTCGCACGCCGTATAATTTTCCGAAGGTGGGGGAGTTTGATCTGATTTGAAATGCAAGTGCAAGTAGAACAATCAAAATGTTTTCATCCTTGTGCTTCTCAGTTTACATGTAATATGGACACTTGCACTTTTGTGCCAAGTAAAAACCAGGCCTTTGATGTGAAGGTGCATGTAGGCTTCTTAGTACAAATATTATCTACAATTCATAAGTATATGTAACAGAGGTAATGAATGTTTTGTGTTTATAGACTGATTTAGATAGGGACTTTATTCATACAATATAACTTAATACAACTATAGTAGAAAAATCCATCAAAGAAATTTAAAATAATATGTGCTATTGTAAACACAAGCCTCAGATCGATGAAGCCTGCTTTTCTACACCGAAACTATGAATAAACTTAAGGTCTACACAATAACAAGCAAAAAGGTTTTGCAGCCAAAATATTTAAGCTTATTTAAATACCTTACATTTTATTTGTTTCGGTTCAAAGCCTATCGATCGATGACTGATCGATCGAATTGTACACCTTCGAATGCCAAATTACAAAAGTTTAAATTTATATTGGAATTGGAATCAAAAGATTAGTTCATTTTGTTATAAATCGAACTTAGAAATATAAACATTTACCGTACATCGATGTTTTCGTTGAAAACGCCAAAGATCAGTTGAACACTTCCTCTTTTTCGGCACATGTAGTTTGCCTAAAATATTCCCTGCTGGAACCGTCTCCTGTTCCCGGTGCTTCAATGAAGTTGTATTTAAACCCCTTGATTCATCTCCAAATGTGTGTACTTCGATAAAGAAACATGATATAAATTCGTGAAAGCAAGGATTTCTCAAACCGAGGAACAAAAGAATTGCCAGAATTTATGCGTTTGTTGGCATCGGAACTCCTAAAAGGTCTATCTTTCAAATGTGTAAGACGAGAAAATTCAGAGAAATACCGTCCTGAAAATCGTAAAGCAATCCGCCATTTTTGTTTTGTTGTGCGATCGGGCTACTATCCCCGACCCACCCAACCCCCAATAACTACCAAATATTGCGCCCGCAATGTTGTTTAGTGTTGTGATTTCCAAGGCATTATGCGCTGGTCAGCGGAATTACCAAGAAACGTTTACACCTATAAAGTAACAAATTTTTCCCCAACCATAACAATCAGCTCATTCTTCGCTAAAAAGGAATGAAATCAACATAAGTTTGAACAGAGGATTTAACCACTAAAAGTTTTTCCCTGCAAAGTCAGTCTCTGAGTCACTTAATATTTATGAATTATGTAAGTCTCTTAAATATATATATATTTTTATGATTAAATCAAACATCAGGTTTCTCAAACACACCTCATTTTTCTTGAGTGCTGGAGCTTGATATTTTCAGAAATGTCTGGATCTGATCCAAGGTCCTCTGTTGTGTCTTTGAGCTAGTATTCAATATTAAAAAAGGCAAATTTTGTTAAAACTCATGAACCTTTCAAATGTGAAAATTGTGAACTAGAAATAACATTATGATGCTTAAGTAGATGATTGGAATTGGGTTTTAGAACATGTTTTAAACTTTACTGAATTAACCCAGACGTGAAAACACATCAACTGAATTACCTTGATGAAAAATAATTATTATTTGTTATGTTTGCATTTAGGATGCTTTATTTTTCCTGATCTCTTTATTTTTCTCTCTTTGTTCCTTTTTGGCCTGTTTTTCCTGAAACATTGCAACAATTAAGAAAAACAGTTCTTGCTGAGAGTTAAGGATAGTCTGACGCCAATAATCTCAGTGGAATCTGCTTTCCTCATTTAAGGAGCAATAAATTGTAGAATAGTGTATATAAAGATCAGAGTAACTTACTACCATAATTATACCATATTTAATCGAATAATTACTTGGGGTGCTCCAAAAGGGGGCGATATATTAAGTAGTGTAACCGAGGCGATAGTCAAGGGCGACTCTAGCTTCTTGAGTGCTTAGCAAATCTTCCCGAGTACACTATAACTCGATAGTGTATGCTGTTGCATTACCATTTCTTTTATAACACAACTTAGGGCACCTACAAAGCCAAGTTTTTTTATTGCAATTCATCGGAACTAATTCATGCAGTCTTACATGAAATGAAAAAAACATTGTAACGCGCGAAAGTTCATTCACAAAGACGGCACTGCACCTCGACTTTAGCCGTGTTTATAATATACAAAACTGACATACAGTATACAGTTCCACTAAACAGTACAGTCATTACTGTATTTGCCAAGCACTCATATGTAAACAGTATTGATTGCTAATAATATTGTATAAGGAGACCTTCATTATTCATGGCCGACTCTGTGAGCACCGACAGGTCAACGCTTTGCGTACTGTACTGCTTTAGTTCACTTTTGTTGAAAATTACGAAATTTGACACGACCCTCGCTATCTCGAACCCCCGCTATCTTGAACAATTTTCCGTACCCCTTGACAGTTCGAGATAGCGGGAGTCTACTGTAGTTGACACACCTCCTTCGCTGATATTTCAAGTCAAAGAGGAAGAAACCGAATCCATTACTTCAGACTCATTGCAGGGTAATTTGTTATTTAAAAAACTCTATCATTTTAACCTTTTTAAGTCGTGAAAAATGACTTCTTGTAGTCTATTGGGAAAAAATTGTCACTCGATCGCTCAGTGTTAAACTTGGTAACCTGGCAAACTTATATTGAGTTTATATTAAATTACCGCAGGCACACGGAAGACACAGGCTCGCACAATGCGATCACACGCGCTCGCTTCTAAATTTTCAACACGGTATTTCTTCCCTCTTTCAATTAAAGTATACCTTTTTGGAGTTTGATCTTTCGCGTCCGCGGGAAGGCTACGATTCCCAAGAAGGCTTAGCAGAAACCAACGCACTTCAAATGGATTTTTCAAGACAAGACCACTACAGTACCAGTAGGTAAATTTAATTTCATTGAAGTACAAAAGACGTTGGGGTCAGTGTTTGATGATGAACAGTCAGTATATTTTGCTTTAACTAAGCAAATAAATATTCTTCCTTCATTTATTACCAAGGTCTCGCTTTTTTGTACACATGAATGAAGTAAAATGGGAAAAGTCTTTCGAAAATGCATAATTTATTTCTCACTGTTGTTGTGGACATGCTTGAATGCACGTCTGAATTAAAACATTCCATATCGGGTTTCAGTTGTCCAAAATGTTAGTTCATGAAACGTCTTTCTTTTTCCATGACCTTCCATCAAATATGCTCTTTTTCCAAAATATCAATGAAGATTTGATGTGCTGTTTTTGTGAAAGATTTTAAAGTAATCATCTATCTTCCATGATTTCCAATATTTGTTTGAATGTCAACAAGAGATCAACACAAATATTTGCATATTTTTCATGCTCACTCAAGCGAGAAAAACACTGAAACTTCTCGCCAGTTCGGGTTAGAAACCTCTGTTTTTAGCTTTCCAAGCACTCTGTTTTCACAAATATAAATAAGAAAATAAACAATTTGGCGAAATAATTAAAATATAAATCAAATGTTTTTCATGACTCCCTGGCCATTGACTAAAAAAATTGCATAGATTTTTAAAAAAAACTTTGCATCTTGATCACGAAACGCAATCGGTGAAAAAACACTGCCGAAGATCTGCTCTCAAAACGATCAGTTTTCCAAATTATGAGGCAAGGTCTAAATTATTTTGCGAAAAGTTTAATTTACCACACTATCAAACAAAAATATATGCACAAACTGATTCAACACCCGTGAGCGTTTAAAAAGCTAAGTTATATACCGAAAATGCGTGAAATTATGGGCAGTATAAACGTGTAACATTTTTCCTTAAAAATATATATAATCTCGATGACTGCAAACGCTCGTAGAATCGTTGTTTTTTGCATGCAAATAGCCTATAAAAAGCAGAAACACACCATTTAATTTTTAAGACGAGTGTTTTATTCTAGTTAACGAAAACAGAGCGCCCTTTTAACCGTAAACAATGTAACGCTTATTAAACATGTATTGTTTAAAACTACCCTACAACACAAAACTGAAAATAACAGCATTTCAAACTGTACTACAAATTACAATGGCACATATCAAAGTACTAGTGTTAACAAACCAACATTGAAATCCAGTACACTGCACTGCCGAAAGTATAAGCCGATTTCGTTTGATCTGAAGCTAGAATTTTTGCTTTTACCGACGTGGAAACACTTTCCTCCAATAATGCCGTGTTCACCAACCGTAACGAATGAAAACCTTGATAAAATTTGCAAAGAACAACTAGTGGGGTGGATATGTGGTTGAATTGTGCGGTTTTTGGTTTAAAAGCATGAAACTTGGCAGAATAAGAGGACTTCATGAGCGTATCAAAAATGGATATGGAGCCACTGCGAAAAATTATGGGTTGGCGAGATATTGCTGGCATTCAAAATGGCCGCCCATGTTGAACCGGAAGTAAAATATGTTGAACCAGAAGTACTATTTAATTATGTTTTCTATTCTTTGAAATCACTTCTTCTTGGAATACAAAGTCCAGAGAGCTACTCACAACTCACAACCATAGACACAGAGGTTTCCTGAAGACTTTTTAAAGTATCACCGAGCATGCCATTATAAAAACATCTTTGTCATAGCACCAATATATTTCATTGTTTACTTGCACGCACGATATCGGTAATGTGGTTCTCAGTTCAATTCTACAGAATTACAACAAAAGCTTATAAAAATAACGCTCATGCGTTATCACATTCATCAGTGCACGTACAAAGGGCTGTGCAGCGTAAGTCTGCCTTCACACAGGAACATCTTCCGCGACATCCTTTCTTTACATCCACATCGGACGAGCTCGCGACACGACTTCGTTACATCGGGTAGTGCTGTCCAGAAAGGCGTCCAAATTTCTCCATCCATAGTCCATCCCCATTCTTCTGGACTCAGCAGTACTGGACTGGGCGTCAGGGCTTGTCCCCAGCAGTGACCAGCCTGATACGCAGCACGCTTTGTGTGTTCGACCAGAGCCGTTCTTGTCGGTGGGATGGCATCAAGAGCTCTCCCTTTCTGAGCAAACAGCTGCTTTCTTGCATCATTGACTTCCATCTTGCTACTTGTTCTGTCATACAGCAGCACTACAAAACGCTCTAGTTGTTCCATACATGCGTCACTGACCTCGGAGGGGGCTTGAGCTAGTGTGAGAAATGCATGTGTGACGTCCGGGTAAGACTTCCACGTTTCTAGGGCTGTCTTCCCTCTTCCTCCGAAACAAGACACTGTATCAACAACCAGTGAAGGCGTGGAACACTGGAAGTGCCTTGGAGACTTGTGATCCCAGGCTTCTGAATATCTCATGGTGGCAATGTATCAGAGATGAGTCCCTGTGCCAAATGCTACCCACAGCTCTAATCTCTCGTGCTCTCTAAGTTGTTGAAGAACCGCAACTGCCAGTACAAGGATCTTCTCATGGCCCTGTTGTACTGCGTCTTGAACATGTAGCAGCATTCTTGTGTCAGCTTCTTCGTGTGTACAGGGAGCCAGGCTTGAGGTGTCATCACGCGGCAAAGTGGACAATATCTGCTTTCCATAGGTTGAGATTACTTGTTTTTCCACTTCGAGGGATGCAATACACTCAGCCAAGAACTTGAAAAGTTCACGCTTGTTTTCATCGACACATAGAAATTCTTTCCAATTACGTGGAAGCTGATTATTGGCTGCGACGCGCCTTCGGATACGGCTCCTCGGTCAGATCTGGTAGTGGCTTTTAGGCTGTTCTCTACATATTCATCCCACACAATGTCCACTCGTTTGACATGGCGAAGCTGTGCCTTTACGTATGGCAAGAATGATTGCTCGGCATAACCGGAAAATGTTTTCTCAGTTCCTGGCTTGATCATGTTGACCACTGCTGCACTGTCAATGATACTGACATCAATTCCACCGGGCACCTCACTTTGTGGCGTAGTATGAGCCTGTAGACATTCTGAAAGGTCAGACTTTTTCTTGGGAAGACGTTAACCCCACATTGCGTGATTTTTGTCACGCGCATTCTGAATCAACTGAAACTGATAGCAATTAAAAATAATATAATTTTGCCTACTAGTATTTAAAACAAACAAAAACAGCGAAAGCAGCTGTAAAAAAATGTCATTAACAGAAGGAAACCAGGGTTCTCAAGGTCCATTTTTAAACAAGAGAAAAATAAAAATAAGCCACGCAGGTAATGCAAAAATAGGGATTATAATTGCACAAAATAACCGAAATGTTAACAATTTTGTATTTCTATGTACTTGTAGCAATGAATAAAATCCAACGACAGTTTAAAAAGTGAACAAATAAAAAACAAGTATTTTTAACCCCTGTGCTACTCATGGACATTTTTATCGAGTTATTTATCGAGTTTTGTACTTATTATGTAATCTTAATATCCTTTTCATTCACGACTTGCTTCACAGGCGCTTTGATTAGGACATAGCTTTTGTTGTTTATTTGTCACAGAAAAAGCTATATTACCTCTACCTCTTGTTGCTCCCATTGTACCAGCTTTTCCAGGGTGTCTGGTATATCTACCCCGGTAGCTGGCCTCTCAGCTAGTGGATCCAGTGGCAACAAGGTTAGTTTGGTTAGCATCCATTGTGGTGGTGTTCCCGGTGTTGTTTCTTCCACTTGCCCTTCATTTCAAATGAAGTCCTCCCACCAATTAGTGGTGGGGGCGTCAAAATGAAGGCCGTACTTCGGGATGGCTTGCTGCAACATTGGAAGGTTAAGTTTACCGATATCTGGCATGACCAGTGTTGGGTTTCCTGTCAGCAACTTTTGCAAAAGGACAATTTCCTTGGGCGGTGACCACATTGACCATTTTTTGAAATACAGGTGGGCCCTTCCACCCGGACCCTGAATGAGCTTAAACTGATGCTGGTGAATGTAGTCAGGGAGATTTGACACGGCACACCCCGCCATCCATTGCTTCATGTCATACATAAATGTCAACAATGAAGATTGGATGGCTGGAGAGTAGTTAATGCCAAACTCTCTGATCAGCTTGATAAGGGTCCGGGCCTTGTTCTTTCACAGTCCTCGTGAAATGCACCCGAGAACATCTGGTTGATGTCCATGTGCGTATGTCCCACCATTAAGAAACATAACTTGATCTGCCAGGAAAAATGTAGTAGTTTAACAGTCAATCATTCTGTTAAAACAGTCTTTATATTTATTACTTTTTATTTAGTATTTCGGTAGCCGTGTGTTTACACCACATTTATGGTATTTATTCTTAAATTTTAGTATAGAATGTCCGCCAGACAAAAGGAAAAATGTTTCTACTTAATAGAAAACAGTTTTCTATTGTCCTGGGCTTAGTCAATGTTTCAGAAGAGGAGTTCCATCTTAGCGGTCCGTATTGCAAAATTCTGATTGTTCAGGGAATCAATCAGAATGCTCATTTTCATCATGGACTACTTTGTTATATAATAGATGACGCTTACTTAGCTTGCTCTTTTTTATTTTACGTTAGCTAGTTTAACTCTTTCTTCCTTTGTTATGTTCTTTCTTTCTTTGTCGTCACTGAAATGCCTTCCAGTTTAAAAACACAATTTTTCGTACCTTCTTAAAAATACCTAGCTCTACTAGCAAAGCTAGAAAACACAAGATGAATTGGTTTTTATTCTCACACCAACAATTATCCATCTGGAGATACAACATTGGCGGGAGTCTGCCCAAGGGAAAAAAAAAAGATTGAACAGTTATTAATGTTATATAGCTGGAGTTTAGTTGGACCTAACGCGAGGTCTGACTGGTTGATTTTTGGAACCCCTCCCCTGGGTTTTCGTATTTGAAAATAATGACACGATGAAAGCATTGTGCATTTAATAGATAGCCCTGAGCTCGCTCTACAAGATTAGTGCAGTGTTGATGGTGCTGTAGTGTTGATGGATCCATACATCTTTTTTTAAACAAAATAAAATCGTAAAATGACATGTGGCTTTTGGGTTTCCAAGTGTGGCCGCTTAATACAAGTAAAAATAACGAAGACAGACAAACATGGGACTTGCTAAAGAGTGGCTGTGACCACTTTATAGAGGTGACCGTTAAATACAGGTAGCAAATACAAAGTTCGTATGGGTGAAAATTTGGCCCAGACTATGAACACTGGCCGCTTAAGAGGCAGTCCCGCTAAGAGCGGTCCGGTCAACTTCGGGTCGGAAAAAAGTTAGCCTTTATATTTTGTGGACGAAAAGGACTTGGTAGGCAAATGTTAAAACCGGGTATTTGTTAAATTTCTTGCTTTTATTTTTCGCTACACGCCGAATGTCTTCAGCCGTCCGAGGTGGGATTTTAGGCCGATCCAGAAGTCGAAATTTGCGTTTTTTCAGAGCCGCGGCCGCTTCAACACAGGTAAGTATAGTTAAATATCAACCACACCACAGTATTTAGGTACATTTGACGTGCTTTGCAACACAATTTCGTAACGATTGGATAAAAACTAGATAAACCAGGCAAAATCAAAGACAACCTACCGCGTCGCTAGTCAAAAGGAACCGAAATTTAACTAAAAGCAAGAGTCGAAATCTCAAAAGTGGCACCTAAACTAGGGCTAAAATGCCCTTTAAAGCAAAGATGTAACCTTATTCTCACAGATTCTGAAGTTAAACCTCCGGGTATCGTCCTGTGTTGGACGCGAGCGAACGTTTTTTAGAGCTTATGTACAACAATGTTTACAGCAAAAGTACAAAGGTCACGGCTAGGATGGATGGTGCCCAAACGCAAATAATCGAATAAGAATGGTATTTAGCAGTCCACAAGTACCTTAAATATTCCGAATACCTCATGTATTTATCCTAAGTGCCCTTTACCTTGGATTTTTATCAATCTAACGGTTGACAGTGGTAAATATATGCCTGATTCTCTTCTTTGTCGATTACCAGTTCAAATTAAATTTCGCACGCGACTACATGTAATCGATTTCAGCCGACAAACTCCACAGTAATAAAATACATTATTCCGAGTATAAAGAAAGAAGTACATTAAGCACTTATTAAAAGTCACTGGTAGAATATCCTGCTCGCTTTGCAACGGACTTTTTGGTCAAGTCAAGACAAGTAGCTTCAAGTTAT
Organism: Desmophyllum pertusum; assembly: GCA_029204205.1. Lineage (NCBI taxonomy): Eukaryota > Metazoa > Cnidaria > Anthozoa > Scleractinia > Caryophylliidae > Desmophyllum > Desmophyllum pertusum. Next base: position 3,689,990 of record MU825875.1, read on the forward strand.
TTAGCAGGTGCCTGAAATGTTAAAATTCCAACGTCAGACTAGCTGGTACTTACCATCTAACGCGGATTGCTATGATGATCTTCCACTATAGTTTTGCAGATCGGGGTCTTTTACGTAAACAAGTTGCCATTTTTCAAAATCAAATTGGCTTCTGTTGCCTCTCAGTCCGCCAAGAACGGTGTAGCGAAATAATATGCTAATTAGCAACTTTCTTATGAGAGATCATATTACAGATGTCACGCAAAGTGGATGGGAACTGCCGACTTTGGTGGCGCGCGATGGTAAAATATACGAGTGGCAAAGCCACGAAAAATTGCAGTTAATATAAATCTGTTTCCTTTCTTATAGACAAACCCATCCGCCAAGGATCGCCGAGAGAAATAGTAAATAATATGCTAATTAGCAACTTTTTTATGAGAGATTATAATTACAGATATCACGCAAGGTCATAACTTGCACCCACGAGTAACGGTTTTGTGCAACGTTTTTAGCGATATCTTTTTTTTCCTTCCGAAAATGTTTATTTTTTTATTTATTTTTTTACTTAAAGAGGATAATTTGAACATCAAATGATGCAATAAAAATATTGGTCACCGTGCTGGTTTACGAGAAAACGATTATTTACCTCCCTGGCGAGCATAAAAATAAATAAATAAATGTAATGTTTAATGAAAACTCATTGCAGTAAGAACTGAATTACAGAGTAGAATACAAGGTATAAATATAAACTATTAATTACAATATATATACAATATAAGGTTCTATTATAAACAAGCTAGTTCGAGATTAATAGCGAAAAGTGACGAAGTCCTGAGAACGCTTCGTTCTGCAAGACTTGATGGTGCTACGACTTGTGCCAGTTCTTAAGTTATAGTTATGTACCACCTCCTCACGTCGAGGCAAAAGAAAATGTAAAGGGCTATTTACATCCTGAAGTTTACTGACATACTGCCGGCAAAGATGTTGGCGCCGTTCTCTCAATGAAGTGAGGCCGAGCAGCTGTAATGCCTCCCTGTAGTCGAGGGAAGGACAAATAATAAACATGGCTCTCTTCTGGACTCTCTCAATATTATTATCTAAAAAGTCAGGAATGTTCTGCCAGACAGGGGCAGCATATTCTAAAATAGGACGCACTATTGTAGCAAATACTTGGCTAATGCTACCGGCGGGGCACCGCATTGCTTTAGTATCCTTAGAGAAAATAGTCTTTTGTTCGCTTTTTTAACAATATAGTCTATGTGGTAGTCCCATTTTAAGTCCCTGCTGATGTAAACTCCAAGGAGTTTGTATGTTGAAGTTCGTTCAATTACATTATTTCCAAGTATAATAGGGTTAATTACAAAATTATGGTTACTCATAAAATTGATCAACATTTCGTTACATTTAGAAGGATTAAGTTTCATCTTGTGCTCGTTTGAAAATTCAAAAATATCGTTGGCAGCAAAGTTAAGCAAGCTTACACTATTTCTAGGGATGATTTCTAAGGCTTTCAACTGTAGGTATATGAAAGCCACAAGAAAAAGCCGCCATGTTTTTAAAAAGCCACGAAAAATCGTAGTTAATATAAATGCAAACTGTTTCCTTTCTTATAGAGATACCCACGGATGCGGCGATTTTAAAGGGAACTAGTACCTCTTTCTGAGTGTAACACTGATATTCATGTATCGGCCTACGGGGGATGGGGGGGGGGGGGGAAGGGTACTCAACAAAGTTTTATACGGGGAGGCTCCGCCCCGAGGTCCAAACCCTAATCTTTTATATACCATTTTTGACAGAAAAGGTAACCCTTTCATATACCTTCCATAGAAAATGGTACCCCTTTCATATACCTACAGTTGAAACACTGCATCCTTTTTACGACTTTTACTAAACTTTTCGCTTGGGTAGCCCCTTAAAATATTGGACGAATCAGCCATTTGGGACTGTGCAATAATTACCAGGAGGGGGGGAGCATAACGTAAAATCAAAGCAAGTAGAGGGGGGGGGCTCAAAGTAAAATAAGTCACTCAAGAGAGGGGGGCTTAACATTTTATTTCAAGTACATATTACATTGACGAGCCATACCTATTTATAAGGTGGGGACCGAAAAATTTTCCGGACCTGGAAATAACAAACATGCTCTATTCCTTCTGCTATGTCTCTGTTGTACATTGCAACGGAGGTGTTGTTTGTTCCAGATGCCAGTGGCGGATCCAGGGGGAGGTCCGGACCTTTGCTTTCTCCATTATCCATAGCAATCCACCAAAATGCACTTTTCAGAGCCTGAAATCTCAATTTTTTTCTGGGGGAGGCCCCCAAACACCCCCCCCCCCCCCCCCTCTGCGCCTTTACTACTGACGTCTACTTCCAAAAAATATCCTTCAATCTACTTCACATTTTAGGGAAAACCCTGGGACTCCCCTACCAAAAATCCTGGATCCGCCCCTGGATGCGGATGTCCAACAATTAAACATGTAGTAGGAGCTAGCTCTTCTTTCTGTTATAAGATTTTAATCCACAGGTGCGTGTAGAGAAAATGCAGGGTACTTGTATAAAGGTGTGTGTATACTGTGAGTGGGGGGGGGGGGGGGGTCGTACATAATTTCTGTCTGATTAGAGGGAGGGCAATAACTAAATTCACTCCTTTAGGAGGGGGGGGGGGGTATTACCTAATATATTCCTACATGAAGCCCATTTTCCAACCCCCCACCCCTCCTGATAATTATTGCACAGTCCCTTAGGTGCGTCTGTTCGAGATATTTTGAAAGGTCCTTTTAAACACCTAAATGACAGTTTTCCCTACCCTTTTCTATACTTTTCTATCTCGTGAATCCTTACCCTTTTATATTCCTCCAGCCTGAAAAAGCTACCCCTTTCGGGCGGAGCCTCCCGTAAGCCGTGACACACAGGATTTTCCCTCAGTTCTCTCTTGTGTCATATCGTCGAGACAGAAACCTCAGGGATGTTCTCTTGAACTATGCAGACATCGCATGCACACACTGATGCCGGATCGTTTACCTGCCGTCGTCCTCGCTGCCTCCGTGCAAGAACATCACATCTACAAGGCCCAAGAACGCATATACCATCCGTGGACCGCTTTACCAGTCGATCTGTGAATGTGGTGTACTGCATCACGTGCCACTGCTGTACTTGTTCCTACATCGGTGAGACTGGGAGGCGGCTACGGGAACGCTTCAGTGAGCACCTGCGTAGTATTCGCAACCAGTCTCCTGGCTTTGCCGTAGCTGAGCATTTCAACTCAGCTTCCCACTCACTGGATGGCGTCATGGTCTGTGGCCTCAAACAGTGCACCGGCAGTAACACCCGCCGCAAGCAGCAGGAAATGACGCTGATATTTGAGCTTGGTACCCTCAGGCCTGAACATTAGTTTCAGTTTTCGTCGACTCTCTGTGTTTCACATGCACGCGCTTACATGGGAGTTTTTTTTTTACTGTGTTTCTTGCGCGCGCATTCTACGTGTGCGCGCTTACAGTACATTGTATTTCATCATCACACTAAAGAAGGGCAAAGCCCGAAACGTTTGTGCTTTAAAAGTTTTTTTGACACTTCTAAGAGTTTTTCCTTTTTTTCGTTGGACACCCCATTCCCTCACAAAAAAGGGTAAAACGAACGTACACTAACGCTTATCCGTTAAACGAGTAGGAATTTTGCGCGTAATTTATAGCGCGCGCACATTAAAAACATGGCGGCTTTTTCTTTGTGGCTATGCTCGCCAGGGAGGTAAATAATCGTTTTCTCGTAAACCAGCACGGTGACCAATATTTTTTATTGCATCATTTTTGATGTTCAAATTATCCTCTTTAAGTAAAAAAATAAATAAAAAAATAAACATTTTCGGAAGAAAAAAAAGATATCGCCTAAAAACGTGCACAAAACCGTTACTCGTGGGTGCAAGTTATGACCGTTGCGTGATATCTGTAATTATAATCTCTCATAAAAAAGTTGCTAATTAGCATATTATTTACTATTTCTCTCGGCGATCCTTGGCGGATGGGTTTGTCTATAAGAAAGGAAACAGATTATATTAACTGCAATTTTTCGTGGCTTTGCCACTCGTATATTTTACCATCGCGCGCCAGCCAAGTCGGCAGTTCCCATCCACTTTGCGTGACATCTGTAATATGATCTCTCATAAGAAAGTTGCTAATTAGCATATTATTTCGCTACACCGTTCTTGGCGGACTGAGAGGCAACAGAAGCCAATTTGATTTTGAAAATGGCAACTTGTTTTACGTAAAAGACCCCGATCTGCAAACTATAGTGGAAGATCATCATAGCAATCCGGTTAGATGGTAAGTACCAGCTAGTCTGACGTTGGAATTTTAACATTTCAGGCACCTGCTAAATAACTTGAAGCTACTTGTCTTGACTTGACCAAAAAGTCCGTGCAAAGCGAGCAGGATATTCTACCAGTGACTTTTTAATAAGTGCTTAATGTACTTCTTTCTTTATACTCGGAATAATGTATTTATTACTGTGGAGTTTGTCGGCTGAAATCGATTACATGTAGTCGCGTGCGAAATTTAATTTGAACTGGTAATCGACAAAGAAGAGAATCAGGCATATATTTACCACTGTCAACCGTTAGATTGATAAAAATCCAAGGTAAAGGGCACTTAGGAGAAATACATGAGGTATTCGGAATATTTAAGGTACTTGTGGACTGCTAAAATGACATTCTTATTCGATATTTGCGTTTGGGCACCATCCATCCTAGCCGTGAACCTGTTGTACTTTTGGTTGTAAACATTGTTGTACATAAGCTCTAAAAAACGTTTCGTCTTCGCGTGGTCAACACAGGACGATACCCGAAGGTTTAACTTCAGAATCTGTGGAGAATAAGGGTTACATCTTTGCTTTAAAGGGCATTTTAGGCCCTCGGTGGGGCGGGTGAGTTTATGGTGCCACTTTTTGAGATTTCGACTCTTGCTTTTAGTTAAATTTCGTTCCTTTGTGACTAGCGACACGGTGGTTGTCCTTTGATTTCAGCCTTGGTTTATCTAATTTTTATCCAATCGTTACAAAAATTTTGTTGCAAATCACGTCAAATGTACCTAAATACTGTGGTGTGATTGAATATTTAACTATACTTACCTGTGTTGAAGTAGCGCGGCTGCAGAAAAAACGCAAATTTCGACTTCTATCTGATCGGCCTGAGAAATCCCACCTCTGACGGCTGAAGACAGTTCGGCGTGTAGCGAAAAATAAAAAAAAAGCAAGAAATTTAACAAAAGACCCCGTTTTTAACATTTACCTACCTAGTCCTTTTCGTCCACAAAATATAAAGGCTAAACTTTTTCCGACCCGAAGTTGACCCGGACGCTGCGTCTTAGCGG
>MU825875.1:3695825-3838325 GCA_029204205.1 Desmophyllum pertusum
TGCAGATATTCATCTTCGAGGAATGTTTTGGCCTTTCTCAACCCTGTCGGAACTGATTGGTGGTCTTGATTGCTAATACTCTTTCCTGATTTAGTGACATGGTTGTTCATTTCGGCCCTTGTAAACATTGGCATATTTGTGAGAGAAGTACTCCAGCCACTTTCGGGGAATTTCACACGTCGCTGTTGACCACTATCAGACGACACGCTGCTTGAAGATTGATGTTGCTCCTTCCTTCGTGTGTAAAGGCTATTTGGATCAGGGTCGACAATATCTTGATCTCGCCCAGTTTCTATATATTCTTCAACTCTAATTGTAAAGAAAAAGTATAGAGAATATATGAGAATGTTCGCATATAATTTTTGACGATTTGTTTACAGTTTTCCTACCTCTTTACTAGCTCTGCTTTTGTTTTTAGTCCTTTCCCCGGATCACCTCGACACTTTAACCAGAACCGTAATTCTTCATTCTTTAGTTCTGCTGGTTTTCGACCAGCAAGAGAAGCACCTGGAATATCGTTTTTCTGCAATTTTAAAAGCAACACTAGAGGAATTCGCTTGCGACGCCATTTATACAACTGGAGCGAGGCCTTCACAGCCTCGCTTTCATGCCGCTCGTCACCAGGCTTAACTGCGCTGTCGGCCATTATGAATGAGGTGTATAATGCATCTGCCAAAATAAATACGCCATTCATAACATTTTACTTTTGGGACAAGCTTATGTTCAAACTGTGGAAATAATCTTTTTTGAGAGTGCTGTTTACAATAATTATTAAATGAAACGCAATCTGCTAGCTTCCAAACATTGCATCGGTGACACATATTTCAGCAATAGTTAGCGATTTCAGCTGATGTTTTTAATACATGACAGGGCTGTCATTAAGGGCCGTAACCCGTAATACCTGTTATGGCTGAGTGTGCTTGATGGGACCTTGATGTTACGGGTGAACTTGCCTGTTGTTGGTATAATTCAAGTTTGTTACGGGTGTGAAGATCGAAGCAACAGGTGACTCAAAACTTAATGACAGCCCTGCATGAGACTAACTAATAAGAATTATTCGATAATAAGAATTATTATTATTGTTACCTTTTGGCGAAACGTTGAGGACAATATATTTACTTGAGTGCGACATGGATGCATTTAGATGATCTTAACCAAATGTGGTACATGTAAGAGTAGAGCAGCATTTTCACTGCTTTTTATCAGTTTTTTGAATGAAATAAATCCTATTGTTTTAGTACATGTACATGTACATTCATTGTTTGTGAAATTTTTTCTTAAGTTATGTTATTTTTAGTTAAACATGATGTCTAACATGTGCACTACCTTCATTTGAAATAACGATACGCAATTTTTTGGTTAATGTCACGCACAATTAAATGACACAGTTTTGTGGGAGAAAGGCTAGGGGCTAAGTGTTGTCCAGGACCCGAGTGCTGCCTGCCATGTGCGAGGCCAGCAAAGGGGCTAGTTTAAGCGAGTAGCATACAGACCGTGTGTCACGGAGCACAGTGTACATGTACCTATGCCAAGCTCCCAGAAGGTTGCGACAGCAAGGGGAAGTGGGATCGCCAGCGTTTAACACCCAAGCTGAGGCAACCCAGGCATCGCTTCAGTGTGGGACTGAAGGGTTGGCGCCAGCAACACTTATCCCCATGGTTCTGGAACAGAATCCTCCCACACTGAGGCTGCTAAGAGAGCTGTTTGGACAGCAAAACGGTTCCCCCACCCAGGATGGTGCGGAGCAGCATTCTGCTAGTAGCCTCAGACAGGACCCCTCGCAACAAGGTTACCCCTCTTCAAGGTGATGAATAAAATATATTATTGTAAGACAGTGTTTCTTATTCCTTAATTATAAACCTAAAAGGTACCGACATAACCAGGGAAGTTCAAAGTAGTTCAAAGTACAAAGTTCAATGTCTGGTACGTGGGACAGTTAAACAGCGGACAGTGTACTATTAAAGTATTGTTCATGACCATGGATCAAATGTTGCGAGGTTCTGTGTAGGCGTGTGGTCCTGTTAGTAGGCAGCCATTGTAGCTGGTACTTGAAGTATAGTGGCTTGAGGGAGGTGGATGTACCTTTCATAGGAATCTGAACGCCAGCGGCCAAGTATTTTTATGAGCCAGGAAGGTATGCCCGCAGCGGCGGCTGTTGTTGCCGCTCCGATTCTGAAGCTGTGGGTGTTGTAATGATCTGAGTGTAGGCCACATAAGTCCAGAAGTGTGTGTAAGTTGGAGGCCAGTGTACGCCGGGAGAGAAAGGTGCCATCCTTAAAATGGAACAGGAAACCATGTGGGTTGGAGCCAGGTGTTTGAAGGAGGAATTCGCGTACGGCAGAGACTGCACAGACGTTTGAAGGCGACTTGGCAATGGTGATGATGGCTGTTTGCCGGAACGGGTCGGTCTTAGACTTCTTGATGCGGACCTCCATGTGACTAGGTTTGGTGATGTTAGGTATAAAGGTGATGTCCTCACGGGTGAGGTGTACATTGCGGTCAAACTGACCGTTACATGTGAGTTCGCTGCACCTCAAGAAGCCATAGAAAGCTAATGTAAAAGCGGCCCAAAGCATCACAGTATCAATTTCGAGCGAACGATAAGGGGCGAGTAAATTGAAAATGCTTTCGAGAATGAAAAGGGTAATAGGCTGACGGTTACGCCTGGTCATACCGAGGGTGCGCTTGATTCCGCGAAGAGTGTTTTGGAGGCGAGGCATGGCTGCGAAGTTGAGGTTGCAGTTGAACTCTACATGCAAATTGTGTGTCGCTGCTAAGTATACTTTAATTGTATGAAATTTAACATGATCAGCTAAGTAAGACACAAAATAGATTAGGGTGACCTCCTTAACGGGCAGCAAGGGGGTGGAGGGAGTAACTAGACCATGTTTAAGGCAAAAATGAATAAACTGTTTTTCTCCTGAGGCGTACGTTCTCCTAGTGGAAGGAGCAAGGGATCCCCATAAGTAGCCGGAGACTTTGGATGTTAAATATGGATCAGGTATTCCGGGATGGGGTAGCCAGTAGGCGAGGCTCCTGGTGCCAGCTCCCTGAAACGTTCCATCTGGAAGCGAGAAAGGGAGTCAGCAATACCGTTCTGGACGCCCGCTACATGAACTGCTGTTAGGGTAAAATTATATTTGAGGGTGGAAAGGGTAATGGCCCTGAGGAGATCCATGATACGAGCTATTTTTGAGCTCTTAGTGTTGATGATGGACACCACTGCCTGATTATCGCAGGAAAAACGTACGTGCCTATTACACCAGAGAGGCCCCCATAAGGCACAAGCGAGGTAAATGGGAAAAAGTTCTTGCCAGGCAATGCTCATGTCAGGGGTAGAGCCAATGCAGTGTTGGGGGAGCCACTTGCCCTGGAACCAGTGAGGGTGGTAGTAAGCCTCCGTAACCTATGGAACCCGCCGCATCGGTCACAAGGGGGATGAAATCAGTGCAGGGAGAAAAAGGGGGTAACAACAAGTTAACCCCATTCCAGGAAGCCAGGAAGAGTGCCCACATGTCCAGGTCCTTGTGAAATTCCTGGCCAAGGCGGATAAAAGAGTAAGGGTTGGACAAAACCGCAGGTCAGCGCAATAATGCGGCGGAGAAAGGGGCGCCCTGGAGCGACCACTTTGCATGCAAAGTGGAGGGACCCTATGAGGGATTGTAGGTCACGAAGGCGACAGCTGGTCTTCGACTGCCAGGAAGAAACAAGAGAACGAAGCCTGGTCAATTTGTCCTCGGTGGAGTCGGGCTTCCATGTTTGTGGAATCCAGTAGAATACCCATGAATTCTAGTTCTGTAGAGGGGCGAAAGGTCTTACTTGGGGCTAGGGGAATATCTAGGTCGGTAAATAGGGTCAGCAGCTGGCACAGGGCAGTGGCACAGTGGGAACGAGGGGGGGCCAGAGCAATGAAAAAATCATCGAGGATGTGCAAGACCCCTGGGATGTTGAGCTTGGAACGTATAATCCACTCCAAAGCGTCGGAGAGCATATTAAAAAGAAAGGGGGCACTCCGGAGCCCAAAGGGAAGTACTGTGTCAAAAAAATAAAGCCCTTTCCATTGCATGCCGAGTAGTTCCCAGTCTAGGGGGTGAACAGGGGATTATACGGAAGGCAGATTGAACATCTGTCTTTGACATAAAGGCACCTTTCCCAAGGGAGAGGAGGAGATGGATGGCATTGTCAATGGTAACATACTGTAAGGTATATTCCTCAATTGGGATGTTGGCATTAATGCTGGAGTTTGAATTTTTGGGGTATGAGAGATGGAAAATAGTGCGCCATTTCTCAGAGTGCTTCTTGGGAACGAGTCCCAGTGGGGAGATACGAAAATTGCTAAAAGGTGGGGAAGGGAAGGGCCCTGCAGTGTGGCCATTCTGGACCTCGGTTAGCAGATTGTGTTCCAAAATATCTGGGTGTAAATTGGCCGACCGTAAATTAGGGTAAAACGTGCTGGTTCTCAGACCAGAATAGCCAATACGGAAAAAAGTTCTCAACCTTTCCGCGCGACTGAGCAGAATGTGGGGATTGCCGAAGGTAGTGGAACTTGGCATTAACGTGATACGCTTTTCGCAAGCTGATTGGCTGGCGGGTCGACCGCACGTGCGCAATAAAACGTAATTGGGCGCTAAGAATAGGTGTGATTAAGAGGAGCGTGCTGAAGTACAAAGTACGCTAGATCGCTTAACGGGGAAAAACATTAGCAAACACGAGGTATGTTCGTGGTTCAATTGAGCTAAACATTAACTCCAGTTTATGCTTATGCAGAAACAGCCAAAAAAAGCCGCCATTTTCAAAAGGTGCCGGTGTCCCAGCCACTTTTGCTCCAAAATGCGTGGTGGTGAAAGGGCTAAGACTTTCCAATTTTGTAGCTAACGTGAGCCAAACACAATCGCAAATACGATCGCAAATACAAAGGAATCAACATGGTGGATAGCCACATTACCAGAGACACCATCCATGGGCATACATGACATACTCATATATTATAGGGCGATTCAACGCGGCCAGCCATTTCCAAGTTTTCAGAAGTCGAGAGGTGATTTTTTACAGCAAGACAAAGAGATGGAGCAATATGACTGCATTGAAAGCCAAGAGAAATTGTTTTTAAACTTTAATCTTTTAATTTATAATCTAAATCGTAGAGAAACGTTGTCGCAAAGTGGCGACTAAACCAGAACTTTTAGTCGCAAAGGATGAAATGTTAGTCGCATTTGCGACCACATCGGTCGCAATTTCGAGCCCTGTTAATAGGCCCTTCTGTTTCGATGGTTGAAATAAGGCTTGTGTCAAGATTTGGCGGACTGATTCACCATACGGTATTTTAAAACAACAGCCACATATCCGACAGTAATTTCTTACCAAAGGAAGATTAGGTTTTCTTCCGCGGCGGTTTTTTTCATTGGCATATAAACGAGCGACATTGCGCCGCTTATTGTGAAATTATTTCAATTTGTTTTTCCAGGTTCCTGCGGTTTCCGGGGCAGAAATGAAAAAAAATACAGTGATTGTAGCAGGCTCGGTTTTCAACTCGCCCTCCCGCCGCGCCGATCGCCGGCTAATTTTTTTTAGGGAGGAGGCGGATGTACACAGGCTATAAACTCGAGGGAATCTGCATTAAGGTAAGCTTAAGTTCAGAAACAGGTGTAAATAATAAAATGGAGATCGCGAAAATATCGCTTCGCTCTATCTCGAATTTACATGTACATGTAGCTTCGTTTTCAGGTCATAATAAATCGCTCGCTCAATGCATGCATGAGCTCGAATACAATTGTCTTTAAAACAAGTCAAGTGCGTTTGTTTTAATTTATTTCTCCGATATATTTACCTTAACTTATATAAGCTTATGGCTACGATGTTTGATTTCGTTTTGATACTGTAGATACTGTGGGAAATGATTCAATTTAGTTTTACTCAGGAAACTAACTGCATGCAATAGCATTACACGACAGTCGTATTTTTGTCTGCTCTCAGTGATGCTGCCTTGAAAATTATATTAGTTGCTCAATCGTACAGAGTTGCTGGGAGCTGTGTCGCCCAAGCTGGGTTCAATATTATTTTTGTCGCTTGACCGTTCCAAATCGTTTTGTCACTGGGTTCAAAATTATTTTAATTTGTCAGTTCGGAGTTGTTTAAGTTTATTTTTGCAGGACCATTTGTTTAATGTCATGCTAGTTGTAGCTTCAAAATTTTTTTTTGCCTCACATTGTGATCAAAATTATTTTTGACTGTGTATTTTTGTTGCTGGATATTTTTTAGCCTGCGAGCAGGCTCTTATACGCGCGATCGTGATCCTTAGTATTGCGTGACGTTTCGAGCGCGGAGCGCGAGGGAGTGGGACGAGAAATGAGAGCCTGCACGCAAGGCCCGGTTTCTCGAATGCCGCCCCTAGCGAGGTGTCAACTTGGTGACAACTCATTACGCTTCATTTGTCAAATAACCAACCAATAGAATTGGAGGAAAATGTAAACAAACATTACACATGGATACGAGAAAAAGTATTTTCGGACCAGATGTTTTCCTAGACGTCGTGGCAAAAGCAATGCTCTCTTATTTGGGTTTTGCGCAAGCAGTGAAGGTACAAGATAGCCATACGCTGCATGGTAGCGCGGCAAGAAAACGGTAAACACAGCGAGCGATTGTTTTAAGTGCGGAGTCTTTGTTTCCGCAACGGCAGCCGTGATGCATGATGTGTTGGCCGGCGATGTGCGAGAGAGTTTGTCAGAGCGTGATTGTATACACCCGTTTCTCACAAAATCAGGAACTTGTGATGATGAAAACTCAACTAGGTGTGATATAGCGAAGGTGGAAAATGGTAGTATTACTGAGCGAAACCAGAGCCAAATGCAAACTTCTGTCGGCGACATCAGATCAACAGGATCAAATTCTTTCCAACAGGAAAGTATCACGAACAAACAGAGCGAGAGGACAAAATAATAATGCTTTTCCAATTACAAGTGCCGGAACCATCAAGAACTACGGCGAAGTAGGGTTTCCAAAGTATAGTTCACTATTAAACGTCCGTGTAATAAGCTTTTTAAATACGCGTTTTCAGTTATGTAAAATAAACATAATATGTGAAATACACGATCACAGAACATAGACTATTTAAAAACATAGACTGCGAGTGATGACCAGTGATCTTCTCGCCTGCGAGCAAGCTCTCGATCTCGTTTAAGTTCACGGCGCCCTCCGGGAGCGGCGAAGGCACAAGTTACGAACCGTCAACCCTACAGTGTTTCGAGCGAGAACAGTTCAGGTCAGTTTAGCTTTGCCCGTAACCAGTCGGTCGGCATTAAAGCGAAAACATCTCTCTCTTCAATAATACAATTGACTGCTCTTGAGCTGTATAAACGCAGGTTTAGAATTGATCAAAAGCTTGCGAAACACTCTTGAACAAAACAATAATTGAACCGACTATTTTTTCTGTTGCCCTTGGTTGCCCTGGTTTTTGTCACAATAATTGGATCTGTCATTTTGGACCAATCAGAATGCTGCGTTCGTGGACGAACGCAGGACATTCGAGAAACTGGGCCTCGCGTGCAGGCTCTCATTTCTCGTCCCACTCCATCGCGCTCCGCGCTCGAACGTCACGCAATACTAAGGATCGTGCTCCGCGCTCATCGCGCGTATGAGGGGTTTTGTTGCTGGGTTTGCCCTGGCTTGACAACTATTTTAGCTGCTTTTATTTTAGTTGTTAGTTCCTCCAGCTAAGATTCCGTTTTTACATGTGCCTAGTTTGTGAGCCATAGTTAGCATAAATATAATTTGTACTTTTTGTAACCCTTCACACAACTTGCCTTTAAATAATAAAATACAGACACGATGGAGCAGTATACATTTAGATTGTACATGGAGAATAAAAGAATTTGCACTACAGTAGAAGCTCTCATAAGCGCTGCTTTCAGTAAAAAAAAGGTTGGAAGTCGAAATCTAGCTGTCCATTTAATCAGGTTATTTGGATGAACTGGGAGGTTATGAATACTAAGGCCCAGTTCAGACGCCGTACTTCACATGAGCCAAATCGAATTCGATGAATTAAGTTCATGTGAGGTACGGCGTCTGAATCGATTCGGAACGGCTGAATCAATTGTTATCGGCTCAGCCGTTCTTTCCACCTGGCTCAGCCGAGAAAAACGGCTGTGGACCGGCTTTGATTCAGACGCCAAACTTCACATGAGCCGAAACAAATGCATAAATTATTATAATGTATTTTTCAATATAACAGCAATTTTCCCCTATTAATTTAAGTTCGGCCGAATTAAGCTCGGCGTCTGAATCAATTCAGCTGATCTAAATTAATTTGGGTCGGCCTAAATTTGAATTTGATTCGGCTCATGTCAAGTACGGCATCTGAACTGGGCCTAAGGAATTTCCCATGCACATTGTAGTATTAATAATTTTTTTTCTGGTTCAATTTTTTTCATAGATTGAGGTCATGAAGTGTCTTATATAATAGACTTGATTATAGACAGTGTGGATTTTACAGGTGAGAATGAAGAGCATAAATCATAGGGAGCTTGCAATTTTTTTATACATGTATATATAATGTTTTGATTGGCGTGTTACAGTATCATAATGTTAATACATGAAGTATTGGTTAAAATTTGGGCATATGTTAAACCAAGGACACACTAGGAAGCTTAAAGTAACAAGTAATTCCAATCAGTTTTAACAGACCATTGATATATTTTTTCCATATAGTTTTTTATCCATCCCTATTATATAGCTTACAAATGGGAGTACTCCCCTCCCCCCCCCCCCCCCCCTCCCTGGCTCAGCCATATAACATCTTATCTATTTTTATTTGCTCTTTTCAAATTATTATATTTTAAAATTTGCTTCATTTTGGTTTCACATACAACTACATGTATCAAATTCACTTTGAAGTTTTCAGAGCTATATTCATAATTTAGGGGAGTGTCATGTAAGGTTATTTTAATAAGCTGTGGGCGTATATCTGTTTTTTGCCCAAAAGGCGTTTTTGGTGGGCTTCGTTTTGGGGGATGGGGGTGTTTTCAAAACTTTTTTAGGTGTACATGTACATGTATAAAAGAATGAAAGCATAGTAAATAGATATCTACAGCTGTAGTTGAAAGTTTAAAACCCCTTGAAACATTTATCCTAGATCTAGAGCATATGTTGTCTTCTGGGGTGGCTACATGTACAATGTACATGTATATTGGGGTTCTTTTCAGTTACCGTTGTACCGGTGTACTGGTCTACCACTACAAACTTTGCCGCACAACATTCACTAAAATGCGTTATTGTTTGTCAGATTGTGTCTGTTTTCATTCAGCAGTCTCACCAGGCATTTTGACTGGTCGTATTAACGGGGTAATTTTATAAAGAAAATAACGACTGGGGACTCGAAAAAGGTGGTCGTTGGTCGTAATAATGGGGTGGTCGGATTAACAGGGTGGTCGTATGGCAGGGTTCCACTGTATATACAAAAGAATAAAGCATAGTAAATAGTTATCTATTTAAAAGTTGAAAATCCCTTTCATTAACTATCCTTGATCTAGAGCATAATAATTAAGTCTATGTTCTCTTCTGAGGTGGGTTAATACTGGGTACCAGTATACTGGTCTATGGTTAATTACATTCTCTGCTTTGTTTTCTCTTCAGATTTGTACTTCAACACCATTGTAATACACAGAATAATAAATTGATATTTGGTTTGAATATAATTTATAACCTATATAATATATAAAATTGTTTGTTTTACTAATTCAGAGGGTGACACTTGATTGATGGTGTTGCAGTTAATCATGACACTAAAAAAAATTGTGGCCAGAAAAAAGGACCAAATAAATATTTGAAGAAAGATTTTTGAAATGTGGTGGTTGTCTGCTGTATTTAGATTTCATTGATCCTAAACAGTGTGATTTTAATTGAATGTTTAAAATGTTAAATGTTAGCACAAGCTGTTAAAGTGTATTTTGCCCCTTATAAATATACATGTACATGCATGTGTAATTGAGCATGGTATGAAAAGTCAAGCCTTTGTTGGAAAATACATACTTTTGGTCTGATTCACACCAGTGTGACTCTTATGTCAATTCGTGACCTGTTAAAATTCAGGATATTCCAAATTTATTTTTCAAATCATGTACATTTTTATTTAAATTTATTTTTGTTTGATATTTATTTCCTTTTGTCTTCATTTTGTTTTAGAGCATGGTACTTAATGACAGTGCTAACTAATGACATTAAATTCAAAAATAAATTAGTCACATGATAATTTAACAGTGTCGAGTTACTGTTCCTTCTAATACTGCTACCATATTTTCAGAGTTTAACATTTTGAGTGACTTAATCACTGGTGTTCTTTAGTATATTTTTTGTTCCAGGAATTTTTGACATCATCATAATTCATATTCACTGATACTGATAGGCGCATGTAAGTTGCCGAGTCGCTTCATGTGAACCATTGATTCATTGATATAAACTGTACATGTACATGTAAGCTCTCATTTACCTTCATATGAGGCTTTTGAATCCACTATTCTGAGCTATTTACATATTTCTCTGACTATGAATTTTTTTAAACAAATTGCATTACTGGGGTTTTTGATATACACAATTTAAACTCAGGGTTGTTGTCTGAGGGTGCATAATTGTCGGTTTGTGCTATACAAAGAACACTGTCAATTGGTTTTGTATCTACGATAATACATATATCTTATTATTAACCAAGCGCGAGAGCCGTACTGGGAGAATCTTGACAGTACAGATCGAGTGCAACGAGGTCCATACAGAAAAGACTGAGGGCCGATATCTGAATATCGCAGAAAATATACCCGCAAACAATTTTACTAACAAATTTGCACGATTTTCGCAATTTCTAAACCCCATTAATAAAAACTAAAATTAAGGGCAGTAGGTGGTATCATATTTACCATTTTTCCATTATGACAATTAAATTATATATTGCTTTTATTCTGGTTCCACTTGTAATAATTATAAAAGTAATATATAATAATGATAAGAACCTTCCCAGAGTCCTTTGCAACTGGAAATTTTTCAATGACAAATAACTTTGTCAATTTGCGGCCCAGAAGGGTGAAACACCACAAGGTAATAACACTTACCATAAAATAACTCTCATATCAAACTTTGTGTGATGACGTCATTAGTCACGTGACCACGCCCGAAAATGCGTTTTTGTTTACTGTGAGAACAGGCCGCTATCAATTGAAAAGCAATCAATCTAGATAGCAAGATATTGAAATGGGGCATTTTGAAATGGCCAGGTGACATCTGGCATTTTAAATTTAAGGGGGCTATACACGGGTGCAAAAATATATGGAAATTTTGTTCTGCGATATCTCATAAAGCATAAGGTGTATAGCAACCAAAATCTACATGTGGATAGATGTTTATGTGAAGAACACATTTTTGAACTCGTTTCGTACGTGACGTCATCAGTCACGTGACCAGATTGCTTTGAATATTTTAAATTGCTTTAAAAGTACATTATGCTCAATAAAACAGCGCCTTATTCCTGTCAGTTGTAGATATTGATGTAAGGTTTATCAGAAGGGCGATTATTATTTTTTCTTTTAAATATCAGGGAAGAGCAGCGCATGAGTAGCGCATGAAAAGTTGGTTATTGGCGCT
The DNA here is from genome assembly GCA_029204205.1 of Desmophyllum pertusum. Taxonomy (NCBI): domain Eukaryota; kingdom Metazoa; phylum Cnidaria; class Anthozoa; order Scleractinia; family Caryophylliidae; genus Desmophyllum; species Desmophyllum pertusum. The sequence goes on from MU825875.1 coordinate 3,707,448, forward strand.
AAATCAGCCACTTATTAATTTAAAACCAAAAAGAGAAATTTATGAGAGGTTTTAGAGCATCCTCTTTCCAGTTCGCTTGTCTGTTTTGCAAAATTAAATCTCCGTCTCAGGGCTCAGGGATGTAATTTAGCAGTTCCTTGGGGCCTGGGGAGGAGAGAGGATTGGGGCGAGACTGTGCTCTCGCGCCATTTTCTGCGGCTTACGCCGTCGTCATGTGACTCACGTCAACTACTCGCGAGGTTCGTCCACAAAACGTTTTTGTGGACGTCTGTCTTGTGGACTTAAAAAATATTTAAACTTCGTTTTACTGTTAAAGAGAGAGAGTAAAGTCCTTCGGACAGGAGAAAAAGTGTGGATTCAAGTGGTCATAACATCACATGACGCCAAAACAGCACCATCAAGTAAGTAAGCTAAGTTGTTATCACCGTTCCGCTCGTGAAGCAGCTGGCAGTGCATGTGAGCGCTTTGCTAAATATTATGAGCTTAATTATAAGCTTATTAATAAAACGTACCTTTACTTTATATTACCTTTACATGTTCTATGACAAGAGATACCTTTGGTTAGTTTTTTTCTGCTAGAATAGACCAAGCTTTTAACACCTTCGTTGGTAAATTAACACTGATCATCTGTTGTTTACATCCGATGCAATCAGCTATGTGTTGAAACGAAACTAGAAGGCATAGCTCTGCCTCTTTGAATTGAAATTCTCAGTCCCTAAGCTGAGCTCGGTAAGCAAACAAACGATTTTCAAAAGCTTTTTTAGGCTAAAATAGTACGAAATCTAACGGCTTTCCGACTGCGCTGAAATGTACTGGAAAGGTGTCTAGTGAATTATTATTTGTTTTTCTCTTCACTTTTCAATACGATATTTCGCTTGGCATGTTTCTCGTCCTAGGAAATTAAAATAAGTTTACACGTACCAAGGGAAATTGAATTTCTCCATTTGAATGTAGGCGATTTTATGTTTCTATGCTTATAGTGTCAGTATTGCTTGCGAATTATAGTAATATTAAATCGTCACTGCAAATTGTGCAAAACAAACGATTTTCACAAGCTTCTTTAGGCTAAAATAGTACGAAATCTTCCAGCTTTCACTGAAATACTGGAAAGGTGTCTAGTGAATTGTTTTCTCTTTTTTCGATACGATGTTTTGCTTGCCATATTGTTTCTTGTCCTGGGAAATTAAAATAAACTTTCCGAGGGAAAGTGGAATTGCTGCGTTTGAATGAAGGCCGGCGATTTTATGTTTCTATGCTGTCAAATCTGGGTGCTGAACAACATTTAAATATAATGTTTGCTTGCTATAAATCATCACAAAAAATTGTGGCCCTTCAATTGTTATGAAAAATATTTTGCGGTTTGTTTTAATTTAACTTTTGGACAGAAGAGCTGTTGTGTATTAAAATAGACTATAATATATATTACAATTCGAGGTTTTAACGCCAATCAGAAGAGTGAAGCGTTTGTAAACATTGTACTTTTCACTTTTTGTCACGCGTCACACAAATTCAGTTTTCTGATCACAAACGATATAAAATACAGACGCTTTGGTGCAGTGTATAATATTATAAAAAAGAATTAGCAATAATTAAGTTTAACTTAAATTTATTTTGTTATCAACTGAAAATTGTTTTCAGTAAAATGAAAGTTGGAAGTCAAAATGTAGCTGATCTATTTAATCAGGTATATTTAGATGAACTGGGATGATAGTAGTCTCCTATGCAGCCCCGTTATTTGTGTCATCGTGCAACTCTTCTCCCCACTAACGTCTGCTCAAATCCGAATCACATTCCTTTCCCGATTTAAGCCAATCACAGTTGCTGTCTTGCAGTGCCATTTTTCGGAACTTGCTCGCGCCAATACACCAATAATAGATTGTGTCCTATCGTGACCTTAGCGTCGGAAACGTCAAGCGGATGCCAGTATGCCGCCTTTTAAATTTGACGTACACCAAACATCAAAATAAAACATTGTTTAACTGAAGACAAATGAATGATACTAAAAAATAATGTTGAAAAAGATTTTCGGCAAACGGTAACAGTCACGTTTTTGCCGATAGGTGTCAAAGTTGCTGCGGTCAAAACAAAAGGAAAGGAATGTGGTCCAGGTTTGAGCAGCCGTTAGTGGGGAGAAGCGCTGCGTGACGACACAAATAACGGCTGCGTAGGAGACTCAGGATGATAGGAGTACTAAGGAATTTCCCATGCACAATGTAGTATTTATCATTTGTTTTCTGTTTCATCTTTTTCATAGATGGAGGTCATGGTCTTATAATAAACATATTGATTGTAGTCAGTAGACAGTGGATTTTACAGGTGAGAGTGAAGAGCATCAATTGAAGGGATACCGTATATCTTTTAAACACGCAGCGACCCTATAAAAGGAAAGGACACGCCCCGTCTGAAGCACTTTGTTGGCTATTTTTATCATTAATGGCATGTGGGGAAAGCTGAAACGTCGCACAACAACGGTCGAGAAAAGTTGGGGTTGGTTTATCCAAACAACTAATTGATTTATGTCAAACACAACAAGCTATAATAATAAATATTGAGCGCAAAACAAATATATCTATTCACTGTTTGGAGGAACTGAATGCAAACAATGAATTCCCTTCGCCCATTTCGACATGTACAGTACAGTCCAAATTTTGCGGCTAGCTAAAATGCTGCAAAGCTCAAACCTGCGATCAAAGAGCCACCTGTTTCCATTTATCTGAGTTTGTCGAGAACTTGAACGAGTCTCGTGAAGATGACTTTGACGGGATTTGCAAAATTATTCAGAATTACAAGCTTTGTGATTGTGCAAACAACTTGGACAATACTGAATAATTGCACATAATTATACCTGGGTGAATTAACCAATCAAATGAGACCATTGTGATTGGCAGGCTGAACTCCACAGCCTCGACTGATAGGCTCGCTCCGTGTTTAAACGCATGCAATTTTATTATCTCATTAACAGTATTGATTAAAATTTGGGTGTATGTTAAACCAAGAACAGTGACCCTGGTCAACACCCCCGGAACACCCAGGAACACCAAACATATAAAAAGGTAAAGTCTTCATGAGCGTAGTGGCACACAACTGCCGGAGCCGGAGCCTTAATCTCAGTTTCTGTAGCATGAAGCAACTATAACCCCCTTGGTTGGGATGATAGTCCATCGCAAGTTAGTCCACCCTGGAGCATTTTGTCGCCGGTACTCATTTACACTCCTGGGTGGAGAGAGGCACTGAGAGTAAAGTATCTTTCCCAAGAACACAACACATTGACCCCAGCCAGGGCTCAAACCCAGACCACTCAGTCCTGAGTCCAGCATGCTAACCATTACTCCATTAGGCCACCGCATCTTCGGCCACCAAAAATATACTAAATGCAAATTTCAGACCACTGACCATGTTCCATTTCCCCTTTTGGACCACTTCAGCCATATAATATCTTATTTATTTTCATTTCCTTTTTACATATTTTTAATTTTCTTCGTATTTGTAATTTTTGGGTGTTTTCGGAGTGTTCTGGGGTGTTTCGGGAGTCTTTTTGGTTTTACATACACCCATAAAATTCACTTTGCAGTCTTCAGAACTATATTCATCATTTAGGGGAGTGTACTGTAAAGTTATTATATAAATTATATAAGCTGTACGTGGGCTAAATATCTGTTATTTGTTCAAAAGGTTTTTTTTGGTGGGCTTCTTTTGGGGGAAATGGGGGAAGGGAGTTGCATCTCAAACCTTTTTAGGTGTATGTAAATAGATATCTATTTAAAAGTTGAAAATCCCTTTCATTAATTATCCTTGATCTAGAGCATAATAATTAATTATATGTTCTCTTCTGAGGTGGGTTAATACTGGGTACCAGTATACTGGTCTACCACTTAAGCCCTCTCTCCTCGATCCAGCTGACCTGATGGTTAATTACATTCTCTGCTTTGTTTTCTCTTCAGATTTGTACTTCAAAACCATTGTAATATCAGGCAGCACTTGTGATGTCAGGAGAATAAATTAAATTGATATTGGTTTGAAATAATTTATAATCTATATAATATATAAAATTGTTTCTTTTACTAATTCAGAGGGTGACACTTGATTGATGGTGTTGCAGTTAATCATGACACTAAAAAAATTGTGGCCAGAAAAAAAAGGACCAAATAAATATTTGAAGAAAGATTTTGAAATGTGGTGGTTGTCTGCTGTATTTAGATTTCATTGAATCTGATCCTAAACAGTGTGATTTTAATATTGAATGTTTAAAATGTTAAATGTTAGCACATGCTGTTAGTGTATTTTGCCCCTTTAATAAATATACATGTACATCTTGCATGTGTAATCGAGCATGGTATGAAAAGTCAAGCCTTTGTTGGAAAATGCATATACTTTTGGTCTGATTCACACCAGTCTGTCACTCTTATGTCAATTCATGGCCTGTTAAAATTCAGACCATTCCAAATTTATGTTTCAAATCATGTACAATTTTGGTTTAAATTTATTTTTGTTTGATATTTATTTCCTTTTGTCTTTATTTTGTTTTAGAGCATGGTACTTAATGACAGTACTAACTAATGACATTAAATTCAAGAGAAAGGAAAACAAAAAATTTGTAATGTAAAAAATAAATTATAGTCACAACATGATAATTTTTTAAACAGTGTTGGGTTTCTGTTCCTTCTAATACTGCTACCATATTTTCAGAGTTTAACATTTGAGTGACTTTCACTGGTGTTCTTTAGTATATTTTTTGTTGCAGGAATTTTTGACATCACCATAATTCATATTCACTGATACTGATAGACACATGTAAGTTGCCGAGTCGCTTCATGTAAACCATTGGTTCATTGATATAAACTACATGTAAGCTCTCATTTACCTTCATATGAGGCTTTTGAATCCACTATTCTGAGCTATTTACATATTGCTCTGACTATGAATTTTACAAATTGCATTACTGGGGTTTTTGATATACACAATTTAAACTCAGGGTTGTTGTCTGAGGGTGCATTTCTTTTTGTTGCTTTGTGCTATACAAAGAACACTGTCAATTGGTTTCGTATCTGATAATACATATGTCTTATTATTAACCAAGCTTGACAGTACAGATAGAGTGCAACGAGGTCCATACAGAAAAGACTGAGGGCCGACTGAGGGCTGATATTTTACTAATAAATTTGCACAATTTTCGCAATTTCTAAACCCCACTAAAACTAAAATTAAGGGCAGTAGGTGGTATCATATTTACCATTTTTCCATTATGACAATTAAATTATATATTGCTTTTATTCCGGTTCCACTTGTAACAATAATAATAATAATAATAATAATAATAATAACAATTTTTGAAGAGGGTAGCACCAAGCTAACTTTAGGTTAATTAGGGTGGCCCTCTATAATTCCTATTTACAATACAAAAAAAATACAAAACGACCTCGCAAGAAATGTAAAATACGTTAAAAAGATTAAAAAGTTTCAGTTAAAAATCCTTTGAGTCTATCTAAATGAAAAGTTCTAACATCCAGCGGCAAAGAATTCCAAGTACTGACTCCTCTGTAGTAAAAGATTTTTGCCCCGTCTTGGTGGATAACTTGGGTATTGAGAGGTTTTCGTTGGCTGCCGATCTGGTGTTAAATTGGTGCTTATCTTTAACGTATTCAAATCTATTTTGGAGATAATCGGGGCTAGATTTCTTAATTATTTGATGCATTAAAATAGTAGTAAAGTAATCTATACGTTGATTTACAGTCATCCACTTTAGTCTGTTGAACAGTTCGGCTGATGGGACGTTCTTCTTAGGACTTGTTATTGAGGATGACCCTGGCTGCGTACTTCTGCAGTCTGAGAACCCTATTTAGATTATATTGAGATGTCGTTCCCCAGATGACGCATGCATAGTCAATGATAGGCTGAATTAAGGCCTTGTAAAATGACTGCCTAGTGCAGTGTGGTAAATAGACTTTGATGGATTTTAGAAGATTAATTCGTTTTAGGACCCTACTACAGACATTGTCAATATGTAAATTCCAAGTTACGCTTTCATCGAGTACAAGGCCCAAAAGTTTGTGGCTGTCTGCTGTTTTGATCACTGATCCATTGTGAACAAGTTCTGTTCTTTGATCTTGCAAACGTTTTAATTTGGGTTTAGTGGCGATGATCATGGTTTCCGTTTTTGCAACGTTTAAAGCCATAGCATTCTTTTCTACACATGAAGAAATGGGCTGTAAACAACTTTCCAGCTGTTGCTGCATGTCCCCCAAAGTCTTGTCAGCAACTAGTACTGTTGAGTCGTCGGCGAACATCTTTAACTTCTGAGGATCGTCAATTTCAAACGATAAATCATTCATAAAAGTAATAAAAAGAAGTGGACCCAGGATGCTTCCTTGTGGCACACCACGTGATATATCACGGAAATCAGGGTCTGTTCCATTGACGGATACAGCTTGCTTTCGCATTTTCAGGTATGAGTTGAACCAGCCAAGTGAGGGCTGATTCAAGCCGTAAATTTCCAGTTTTGTGAGAAGGAGATCATGATCGATCAAGTCAAAGTCCTTGCTTAGATCCAGCATAATAAGGCCGTTTAAATTGCCTCTGTCCATATTCAGTAGTAACATGTCTGTAATGTCAATAAGAGCGGTAACACAAGAGTGATTCTTCAGATACACAGATTGGTTGTTGAGAAGAAGGCCAAATCTTTGAAGCCATGATAGAAACGTAACATGAACATGTTTACAAATCTTTGAGATAACAGGTAAGATGGAAATCGGTCGATAATTCAGTTCCACTGATTTATTGCCCGATTTGAAAATCGGACTTACACAGGCGACCTTCCAAATGTCTGGAATCAATACTTTGGTTTGTATTTAGTTCACACACAAACCTTTGAACATAAACACAAAGGTTATAAGCGTTTATGTATGCCTGTATATGAGATGCTTCACCCTTTATAGAGTTTGCCAGAAGACAGTACCTTGAAATTGGGGTTATAAGGCATATATGCGGTATTTTGACGTAGCTTGTGATAGAAAGTTCGTATTTATTTCTTAATCTAAACTTTTTTACCGCAATGTATAGCTCAATTGAAGATGTAAAAAATAAATATTGCTGCTTTTTAGACACTCGTCGTTGTCAATCTGCCTGCGTCACGTTAAGGTCGCGGGGGACACCTGGCCATGAATAAATTCCGACCATACCGACACCTTTACTACTGCCAGGTGATCCTAAATAACATGACACCCACCAAAATTTAAATTCATAACACTTTGCGTTTGCGATCACTATAACATAGTGCTTAAGCCCGGGTCAAGCGTCGTACTTCTAGATCCATTTCGGAGCCAAGTGGCTCATAGGGCCAGCGCTTATCCCCGGTTTCTGAAGTGTTGACTCCCCTGGACGGGACACTTATCCATCGCAGGCTAGCTCCCACCAGAATCTGGTACTCATACAGCTGAGTCAACTGAAGCAAGTCGAGTAAAGTGCCTTGCAGAAGGACACAACACAGTGGTTTGGCTGGGGTTCAAACTCACAACCATTGGGTTACGAGTCAGACACGATAACTGCTTGATCACTGCACCGCCGCCAACATAGTACTTCAGTCAAACTTAATTCATTGAAGCTGTTAAAGTCGACTGCAAATACTTGTCTCAAATGAATTATACAAGTTTGATGAGTTTGATTTGCCAGGCAATATGAAAGTTCTTTACTAAATACACTCAGATTTTTATACCCACTCTTCCCAACTTCACTTCAGGTGTGAGGTATATCTTAAAGGTAAATCTGCAACACAGCCAGTAAAGTCGCATGATGCAGACCGCTATTATCATTCCCAGTCATCGCTACTTTCAGTTGGTGAAAAGAGTTGTTTTTTTATTATTACAGTAGAATCCCGCTATCTCGAACCCTGGCTATCTCGAATCCCACGCTATCTCGAATTGAAACCTGTTTCCCTTGGTTTTGCTTACTGTTTTTCAGTCATTTACTATTGCCTATCTTAAACTCGATTATGTTGAATCCCCCGCTATCTCGAACAAAGTGTGACTTCTGTAGTCTAAATTAACACCTCTTATCTCGAAGTGTAGTAATTACGATGTTTTAAATGAATGACAACAGGACATAATTATAATAAATTTTGTCCTGTAATTCATTATGTTTGCCAAAAGGAGTATCCAATGGTGTCCAAAACTGATATACAGTATACCGTTCTAGTGAACAGTACAGCCATTACTGTCTTCGCCAAGCACTCATATATGTAAACAGTATTGATTGCTAATATTGTGTTAAGAGACCTTCATGGCAGACTCTGTGAGCACCGACAGGTAAACGATTTGCTTACTGAACTACTGTAGTTCACTTCTGTTTAAAATTACGAAAATTGACATGACCCTCGCTATCTCGAACAATTTTTGGTTCCCCTTGGGAGTTTGAGATAGCGAGAGTCTACTGTATTTAGAAGGTTACCAAAATTTATGTTACCTTCAGGAAGTCATTATTTTGGGGATTCAACAATAAGCCAAAAACTTCAGTCATTGTGTCTATCATGAGTAACACCCCGAGGGGGGGGGGGGGAGGATTAGCAACCAGGCCTTAAAAGGATTTGGTTGAATGACATAGCGGTGCTGGGCAACCAAGTGTGCAGTGCAGGACTAAAGGAGAATAAGAGTGGCTATTGAATTTTATGCAAATTATACTGTTAATAATTATGAGTGTAACTTAATGTATATCTTTTAATTTACTTTAGACCACAAAGAAACCAAAAGATCCTTTGTGAACCCTCAAGTTTTGTTTTATTTGTGGCCAAACCTGATGCAGAACGGCTTGCCATGTGGGGTTATTCAGCTACTTGGCGAAGAAAAAAGTATCACTGGTGTGTGGGTGAACACTGCAATACCCATGATTGTATTTCCTTTGTTTAGCTTTTCATTGCAGTGCATTGTTTGGTCTTTTGTGTCAGTTCTGCCACATTCATGGCAAACTCCTGCTTGTGCAGCTCTGCAACCGTGAAAAAATCTCCTGAGGTGATGACACATTTTGGCTGTACATTAAAGTCTTTATTCTTAGCGACAACTTTGATTGGCACCGTATTCACTACATTGCTCAGAAGTTGCATACACTGTATGTCTTCAAACAAGTGCCACCTTTGTCCCCCACTCCCTACCCACCCCCCATCGCTGGTAACAACTTAATTTCATTCCCTTAAAATACATACCTCTTCTTTTTGCCAGCAAGAATTGTCTTAGGCATTGCTACTTTTATCAAGTGCTCCATTTTTTCTCTGGATCCAGTCTGAAAATTGGTTTGGGTATCTACATATTCAGTTCCCCCACGTAGCTTGGTAATATTAACAATCACAGTTTTTCCTCAATGGCTGCAAATTCGGGCATTTCCACAGCATCTAGGATCTGCCAAATTGACAAAATATACAGTTCCAAACACAGAACAAATACTACTAACAATATTATTACAGTAAACACCTGCGTATAAGAAACTGGATTAGAAGAACCTGCTGGCTGAAATTGGCAACATTAATGTACCGTAAAACTCCATGTATAAGCCGCACCCCCAATTTGGAAGTTCAATTTTAGGAAAAAAAGATGAGCCAAGTTAAAAAAACAAGTACAGTTTCAGAACAATAAATGATGCGGTTGTTACAAACTTTCACATTTATTAACTCTTTATACGGTCAAATCTTACTTCTCATACCTTGTACACACGAGATCACCGTGTCTTGAACTTAAAATGTTCTTTTGTTTTGAGTTTTTCTGCATTGTTGCTTCAAAACACGTTCAAATGAAATGTACGAAGCGATAGCTTGGTAACCAAGCATTTACAAGTAGAGAGAAGTCTGGGCACCACATCGTGCGATCGTAAGAGTTTGCATTTGTGTATTCGGATCGGCGATCGGTGGTACGAGGATCTTTTGAGATGTTTGGGAACTTTCAATAGCAGAAAACTTGAAGCAGGACAATAATTCAAAAATCCAGTGGATAAAGTTGCCGTGCAAGAAGTAAAAAACATTGAAATGGTCGGCCATTTACCACGCAACTTGAAAGAACCATGAATTGAAAAGAACTACCGAGGAACAAGATTTGCCGATGAAAGTTTTTGACACAAACAGCTCCTTGAGCAACTACCGGTCATAAATGCAATGATTAACAACAACATACTTTCAGTTTGTTATATGTTTATTCAGTAACATCTTATTTATGAATATTAATTAGGCCGCTGAGAACCCCAATCGCAGATTGTGCTGTAGATAAGCCGCACCCCCGATTTTGATCCCAGATTTTGAGTAAAAAGGTGCGGCTTATACATGGAGTTTTACGGTAATACCTGTCATGAAATAAAAAGAAAATAACAATAGTGACTATATTTTATGGCGCTTTATCGGGTTCAAAATTCAAACGTGTGAATTTACTAAAATTTGAAATCGTCAAAGGTCCAAATTCATCGAATACGTGGATTGAATTTACCTAATTTTTAGAAATATTGAATTTATTGAACTGTTGAATTCGTCGAGACACTAAATTCCACTAAATTATGTTGATAAAAAAGTTGAATTCATCGAACTATTGAATTTATCGAAACCTGGAATTCGTAGAAGATTTAATTTCGTTGAACCATTGCATTTATCGAACTATCAAATTCATCGAACTTCTGAATTCGAATAAATTTGTTCAACCCTTGGATTCATCGAAGTCTTGAATTCATCGAAACCTCGGATTCACAGAAGCTAAAATCGAACGCTTATTCATCGAAGTCTTGAATTCATCGAACTATTGAATTCATCGAAACACCCGGGTCTAGGTCCAGTCCTTCGCGTCCATCGAAGCCCCACAATCCCCTGCGACAGGCGAGCCTCTTCAAAATGGCGGACGCGGCCGAATACCAGGCTAGACTTAGAAATTCTCTTTTAGATCTTGCGAGAAGATTACAATCTGGTTGGAATGCAGACACTGTGGACTTTGCGATTTTCCGATTGCAGCAGATAAACCGCCATCTCGTACAATCTGATAGGTTCAACGAAGTCGTGCACTCTATATCAGCTGTTATAGTTTTGTTAGAAAGTGCTGAAGAGTTTGGAACTAACCATACAATACAATACAATACAAAGCCTTTATTTCAACACGATAAGTATAAAAGCTACAAGCTTATGGGGTTGTGCATCTAAAAGTAATAATTACATACATTCGGAACCATATAGTATATACTATCTACATTATTTTAATAAGGAGGAAAAATAAATAAATAAATAAATAGAACAGAAACTGTATTTTTCAAAAGTAAATAAAATCAGTGTCCCTAAACTTAGTTGTGGAAACTGATGTTGTGTTAAAACTGAACTGATCAAATTCTTTAATGTTCTTTAGGACCTTGTCCAGATATTTGGAATTAACTTTTGATAACGAAGTATCACAAGCTATCATAGTGTTCCATAGCGTGGCTCCTCTGTAGGAGACAGAATTCTGTACAAACTTTGTATTAAATCGAGGTATCACAAGTGCATCTTGCAGTCTAAATTTGTGTACTCTTATGCGCCTGCTAACAATATTATTGCATAACAAAGTGGGTAGACGATCGTTAAAAGCCCTATGAATACACCTAAATACAGTCATTTTATAAGTGTAAATGAGTGAAGGCCAGTTCGCACGAATCAGAGCATCTGCCGATGGGATGTCTTTCGCCATGTTGTAAATAATTTTTGCGGCCCTGCAATGCTGCTTGTTGATTGCGTTTAAATTCTCGTGGTTGGTGCAGCTCCCCCACAGCAGTATTCTGTAATTTACGGATGGCAAAATAACTTTAAAATAAAATGGCCATGACCATGGCCCTCTTGCAGCTTAAGTGCCTGGAGGTGCCGCAGGAAGACCGAAATTCGATATTCCGCAAGAGCAGCTGCAATATCTGATCGACTATGAAATCTCTATGACAAAGATAGCACAAGCTTTGGGAGTATCGAAGAGTACTATAAAGCGGCGTGTTCGAGAATACGGGGTTGGTAACGTTACCTGACAAATAGGGTCGTCTGACAAATAGGGTCGTCTGACATATAGGGTCGTCTGACATATAGGGTCGATTTCGTAATACCTGTATAATCCAAGTTTCTAATTGCACGTAACTAGTCACGCTACAGATGTAGGTCGTTCCTTTCAGGTAATTTATGAATAACCAATGTTTTGATTTAAATTATTCACTCTTTAGATGAATAAAAGCAAGAGGTTTACAGAATAATTTCACTTAACATTATGGGCGTCTGACAATATGGGGCGATATATCAAATATGTAAATCTGCAGAGGTTTTTACGCCACAGATAAGAATGATGTTTGCTTTTGGCGAGTATATAAGAATCTTATTAAGCCGCCAGGTCTGCCACTGCACGTAAAAGTTGTATTATTTGACAGTGTTATTTGGAAAGGGTTGAAAGTTAATTCATGGACAATGTAAATATCAGTTTAATACTTGGTAGATAGGCAGGCCCGTAGCCGGGGCCCGTAGACAGGATTTAGAATGGGAGGATGCGTTAGAGTACCAATGGTGCCATCCGTTTAGTAGCGCCTTCGGCGGTATAAAAATAAAATTTTGAAAGATTAAGGTTGTCTGAGACTGCATTTCGTGCGTTTTGAAGGCAGTTTGATATGAAACCTAAATGCCCATTTACACAGGCGCACACGTTTTGTTTACAAAATGGCATAGACGTGAAAAGTGTCGTAAAAAGTGGTTTCCCTGTATGGATGTAGAGGAAGAAAAAAAATGAATAGCAAACATTGGATGTCGAAGAGAAAATTACAAATGAATGGCAAACATGAATGTTTTAAAATTGCCATGATTGTTGAACTGCAAAGTTGAATTTTGGCGGGAATATAACGCCATAGGTAAAGGCTCCTCAAATTAAACTGCTCTTTGAGGCTTCTTTTCATATATTCGACAGCTGCTGCCTTCTTGTCGTGCCTCTTATAATCCTTTGAGCTCGTGTTATACAAGCATTCGTATTTTGTCCATAGCTCGATAATATATTCCTCCTCTTTATAAACTCTATGTCCGGTTTCGCAATTTTTGCAGGTTTTTTGTCCTTAATAGTCTTCATAGCCATGTTGTTCGTGTAGCCGCGCATGACAAAACCTCCCGAGGAGTCCCTTCTGATACATAATTGTCACTTTTTTAATCAAAAATCGCCGCGAAATTGCATGTTCGAAACTCCTGCGATATCGCGGCGACAAATCGCACTGAAATCGCAGCCCGCGGTTTGCGCGCGATTTTGAAGTTGCAATTTGAGCGCGACAAAAATTGCATCGAAAAGTAAAAACATGAATATTTCTACAACTGTTCAGTAAAATTCAAAATGGATTTTTGACAAACCACTGCGTAAACGAACATTTCACTGAGTTTCTTTTCTACAGTAGTTCCAGAAGCCATTTCTTTAATCAAGACCTTAGTCTCTATTTTGCCACGGTCCCGTGACTAGTGTATTAACCTGTGAAACAAGACCAGGGTTGAATTTAGTTATCTGTTACATTGGCTCTTTCCAAGAAAATCTCGACAAACACAGGAGCAAACGAAGATGGCAAAATTTATGTTGGAAGGTTTACGACCGTGCACATTCTTTTGTTTTGCGCTCGTACACAATGTATGAATTAGGTAACTGAAACGTTTCAGGGGATCGAATCATCGAGTGACCAGCTCGACTCGCGAAAAGTAGAAAACACAATGACATCAACTAATGTATTAAATCATCATTCAGTTTATTTGTTAAGTTCACGATCATTTCTTTCTAAGTTATTTCTTGTTTTCAAAAACGTCTATGTTTGCGGTGCTTAAATAGGTAAGTTCATCTAAACGGCTTAATAATAATAATAATCGCACGAAAATCCTAAATCGGTTCACAAACCTCAGATACGTGTTAATCGGCAATACTATGAGATACAAACTTTAGGTAATAAAATATTGAATGCTTAAGAAATTTAAAAGCAGTGTATGGAGCTGTTTCCACAACACTAAACATTTAGGACCGAATAAGTCTACGTAGCCTAAGTTGCTGATTCTTTTTTTAGTCATGTGTTATACAAATCCCCTTCTAGACAGGGGTTACTTTAAATTACGTTAACACATCAAAATTGGCCAGTTTAAAGTCGGGTTATGCCACCGTTTTGTTAAACCCCATTGGGCCTGTAATTTTTTTGCATGTTAACAGCTAAAAGTAAAAAGTGTGCTGTGACATTACAATTAATTGTCATTAAAATTAAATTAAATTAAAACACACTGGACTTGTCTCGCATTAATAGAAGTAAGTCTGCTGAAAAATTAATTGACTTAGATGTTGACTGTTTTATCATGATAAAATACTGATTTGAAAATTTCAAACAGTAATGCATCTAATTAATAGGTATATGTGTTACTGTTTGAAATTTACAGTTTGTACATTGAATGTTATATTAATGCCACTGCCAGCGTTAGCTGGCATTGTCTGAGAGGGTTGTCTTTCTTGACGCCGTCTCTCCATCAGTCGATTGCTAAGATCTTGCTGCCTGTGATGCGACTCTTTCTTGCGCTGCCACCTGTTCGATCTACTTCGCGTTTCCTGGCAGTGGTAGAAATTGTGGCCTTGCTTGCCACAATTATAGCATCGGCCCTTCTTTTTTTCTGAAAAGGTGAAAACATGTTAATTGATAATTCGTAGATATTGGAGGTTGTTGGCCCCGTTATTACCCTGGCCATGGTCACTGCGTTGTTCCTATAGCTAGGAAATTACCAAAGGCCCTTTTTCACTCGGCGGGAGTATGGGAACGTAACAACTTGAGTACCTTTAGGCTACAGAAACCTGTGTTTTTTGCCGGCACTTATCAGGTACACATTAGGGCCATTTATACGGGAGAAAATAAGACGCGTCTTTCCTAAGACGCGACTGAAATAAGACGCGAACTGTACCGTTTATACGTTCGCGTCCTCGCGTCCTACATAAGACGCGAAGATCACGTAAAAATGGTTTGTGTATTATTTTTGATACAGCCGACGATACAGCCTTGTTGTTACGCATGCCCACTTATAGTTCACGTCTTATTTAGGACGCGAAAGTATTTATACGAGAAAGTTCACGTCTTATTTAAGACGCGGACAAAATAGGAACAGCTGAAAACCCTGTTCTAAGATAAGACGCGTCTTATTTAAGTCGCATCTAAAATAAGACACGAACGCTTGTTTTGTACCTGATTTATACGATCAGTTTCGCGTCTTATTTAAGTCGCGTCTTATTTTCTCCCGTATAAATGGCCCTATTGACATTATATTTGATAAGCAATTCACTAAAATACACTCACTTCCACTCTGTTGGAAAAGGAGACTTGCGTCCTTAAATTTAGAGTCAGAACCTAGGGAAATAATTCATATTAGTTGTTTGCATGTACTAGTTACGTAGTGTAAAAAAGTGGAAAAAGTATTGCATAAAATTACTATAACATTATTCATTGTTTCAGTCTGTTAACCAAAATGACTAAGGCCAACGTCGATAATAAAATGAAATTATATTTTATTTCAGAATCTCGCGAATCTCTAGGTCCATTCAGTTAAGGCAGAGTTCAAATCCAAAGGGAAACTATTTTTTAGCGACGTTCTCGTTGCCAGTGCCGTCGTAGTTTATCCAAACTCCCTAATTTTTAGGCCTGCCCGCACTAGGGTTCCGTAAGTCATGGTAATTTCACTAGAAAAAAAATCATATCCTCTATATTTTTTGAGTGTATGATCAAATGACATACACTGCCAAACCTGTATATAACGGCCACCCTCGGGACTTCTTAAGTTGGCTACAGCTCATCCAAAATACTTTGCGGGCGTGGTCAAATGTCAAGTCAAGGAGTAATTCGAAAGAAACATACATGCAGTAATGAACAATAACACCTCTGTAATGCAGTGTTGATGGATCATTTATAAGCGAAATACAATTATAAAACACGTTGTTTTAGGTTTACATTCAAGTTTGGTGAAGGGTGACCGGGACAGCTTTATATATAGAGGTGACCGTTTAATACAGATAGCAAATACAAAGTTTATACGGACGAAAATTCGGGACTATGAAAACTGGCCGCTTAACAGAGGGTGACCGCTTAATACAGGGCCGTTATATACAGGTTCGACAGTATTAATTGAAAAATGTAAGATATCTATTTACCTCCAGGCGCTTGCGGAGTTATCACCCGATCTTTTTCCTCTCTTTTTTTTTCTCCTTGAAAGATGGAAGACATTACAAAGTTAAATCATGCTATCTGCAGTCAGTTGCATTGTTACTGCCAATTGCCTCTACCTGAGAGCCGACTTATGATTCCGTTTGGTCATTTGACGCAAGTAGTATATAAGGAAGTCAAAATGTCAAAACATGCAACAATTTCACATAGACGCATTTGTGATTAATTTTCTTTGTCTGTAATCGCCATGCAAGGAAGAAAATTTTACCTTCGTCGCAATTTGGCAACAGACATTAAGAGCTGATGTCTGTAATTATCAACCGGAGGCATACAATAGGGAAAATACAAAAATTCTCAAAATAATTCACAAGATAGCCCTTGGTGAACTATTACTAAAAATATATGTTTTACTTCAATCCGGTAATTATTTTCGAGATACGGAGGTAATCTTGGTTTTGCAGCTCTCAGACCGGTTTTTAGGCGTCTGACACCGCACATTGTGGAGACGTTGTTTTGAAACTCAAAACAATTTTATTCCGAGAAACAAATTACTCATCAGATTAAGTAGATAATAAGATATATTTTAAATTGTTATTTTATCAATTTAAATTAAAATTGAATATTTGGAAGATTTTTCATTATTTACAATATTTTAAGCAATTTCTTGCAATGCAAAATTGACGAAATTGAGAAGCTAAAATCACTGACTGGTACATAGCCTAGAGTATAGAGACTTATACCACGTGAAAGAGCATTATTTCTTCTTTTAAAATCTGCTTTCAAAACCATGGGCAACTTAAAAGAAGAATTTTGAGGCCGCGAAATACAAGTAGTACTTTTGTGTAATTTGAGCTTTTCCGTCACGGCATTCCGATGCTAAAACTCAGATAAACACAACATTAAAACATTTTGGAACAACAGAAGTTTAATAATACTTGCTATCAGGCACCAGCACATGTTACAATACTATTTTCTGTGATTTGTTATCGCTTTTTGACAATAATAAAATAATTTAGCTATTTTATTCGACCTTGAGTTCCAAAGCGTACACAAGTCACGTAACGTTTGTCAAAGTCAACTTGAAATCAAATCAAATCGGACCATTTGCACTCTGAAATTACTGTTTAACATACAGAACAATAGCTATGAGTGCTTTGTTATTCGTACCTTAGATTGGGCTTTCTGGATATTGAAGAAATCCATGAGATAAATCGGGAACAACATCTGTTGGCTGTTTAATTAAATACGTGGTTTCCGAATTCGTTCAGAGATTGCGTTACATGCATTACAGTGGGAGACCGCTGTAATGTTATTTCGATTATGGGCCCCGAGCGAATTGTTTTTAAAAAAAATTATGGAAATTTCACAACCGAATGGCCGCAATGCATTGGTCTGATTAACGTCACCGGATTTAGAAATTTTGAAAGAAATTAATCCAGGACCCTGTACTCAAAGGACAAGTGCAAGAATGGGGTTGTCGACATATTCCCAAGTGCCCTTCGTAACGTCCACTGGACGTCAAGGTCAGACCCCCCACCCCCCCCCCCCCCTCAACGTCCACTTGGAATTTTGATGTCCAATCTTTTTCTAGAGTAGCCTGCAAGCAGGCTTGCGTTTGGGCCCATACGCGAGCGACGAAAGTTGTGAGATTTACCTGCGATACGGCAATCACATGTGTAAGTGAAATGAAATTGTTCTCGTTTGTTCTCATTTTTTACTAACAAAGAAGGCCAAGTACCCCCCCCCCCCCCGGGGTAGGTTACCCCTTTCATTTTTGTCAGGGCCTTAACACCAAGCGTAGTCGATCGATAGAAATCAATATCGGAAATCAATCAATACAATAAAAATTGATATAAATTGAATCAATCACCGATTGATATTGGCAATTGATAACAATTGAACTCACAGATTGGCAAAAATCGATAACAATAATCCATCTTGTCATGAATTTATCGATAGTTTACAGTTTTGTTGTTTCAATCATATAACCATTTTCCTGGACTGAAGATGGCGTTTTTTAATAAACAATATGAGACGGGCATTCATCGTTAATCATTCTTGGTTTTCTGGGTTTTCATGTCCAGTCATTCCCACATTATCGACTGCATCTTGGATTTCTTTTGTGGCAATCTCGCCGTACTTGGTTTGACTTATGCCATTATTCCAGGATCATCTAACTCTGAGATTTATTCTTACATTTCTTTAATTTCCTAATGCAAATAATTGAAATCACAAAAAACACTGACCTAATGTTGTTTATTTTGTTTTATCTTCATGGCGATACTACATCGAGACTAGAGGGTTGCACACCGCTACTCTGGCCGCAGCTTCTTCCGGTATCATAAACTGTAATAACACCTGGAACATTTTCTAGCAAATCTTTACATGAAACGACAATGCGGCCAGCAACCTGTCCAAACTGGACGAAGCGAAGCGATCGCGACTGCAGCGAGTAAAATGCACGTTGAACCTCCAATTTGCTCCAAGCAAACTGCCAATCAAAATACCAATATTGCATCACAATGTTGCAATGTGGCGCGTACAATAACATCTGGTTTGACTGTAAGATAACAATCGATAGTAATCGATACCAATGGATGAATCAATCATTATCGATTTCTATCAGCAATCGATAGCAATCGAACTCACAACTTTTTTCTTCATCGATTTTCATTGATTGCTATTGGCAATCGATATCAAGATATTGAATGATGTTGATTATCAATCTATTGATTGACTATGCCTAACTGGCCTAACAGTTTGCTGGCACCCACAACGCAGCGACCTAAGCTTGGCCTTGATCCATAATCCAACCCGCTATACTGGCTAGCCATGGTACCCTTAAAGGCTCAACAAAATTGATCAAGTCGATGCTGATAAACAAAACTCTTAGTTCAGACTGGCATGATAAAATACTGAAAACATTATTTGAAGATCAGAGCTAATTAACTGTCACTTTTATACATCATAAGTGAATGTAAATATACCACTTACAGCACAGGCTTACCATCCTCTGTTTGTGTGGTCACAGATATCTACGATATTCAAATTTCTTAGTACAATAGAATTGTTATTGTGAACATTAATCTTCCTAAAATTGGTATTTAGGACTGTCTATATTTAATAAAATAAAGTCCAAATGTCTGGACGTTGTTTAACTTTGCTTTGAAGCGGTTTTTACGGTGATTTGATGCGCGCGAGAGCAGTTTTCGGACTTCAAAGTTTTTACTCGCTTTTAGAATACTAATACTCCAACAAGGCATGCAACTTCGAGCAGTTTTGGACCGTCAAATTCCGTACCTCCTCTCGAATTTTGCCCTAAAAAAAGCATTTCTTCCATTCGATTTCATAACAGCTCCCGCATCTCGAAAGACTAGTCCTCGGACTACACTCTGGCCAAATTTGAGTACGAAAGGTTCGCGGAATGATCTTGAAAAACCAGCTGGAATATCGAATGAGTTTGAAAATTCTCGATTTTACTATGATCTGTACCTCCGGCTGGGACAATTATGCACATATTTGAAAAAAAAACGTGTTTACGGCGTCGAAATTACTACCTATGCCCTCCCCAGCGCGAGAAACGTGTACCACGACAAATACTTCACTGGGGTACCCAGTTGAAATACGGCTTCCCTGAGAAAAAGGAAAATAAGCCTATCAAACGGAATAAATCTGTATAATTGCGAATATAAATTGATTTCTCACTCCACGTTGTCTACAGTGTCGCCGTCGTGATTGCCTAAGTTAAGATCAACGAGACTACTGTATTTCACCTGGGTACCCCAGTGAAGTGTTTGTCGTGGTACACGTTTCTCGCGCTGGGGAGGGCATAGGTAGTAATTTCGACGCCGTATACACGTTTTTTTTAAAATATGTGCATAATTGTCCCAGCCGGAGGTACAGATCATAGTAAAATCGAGAATTTTCAAACTCATGCGATATTCCAGCTGGTTTTTCAAGATCATTCCGCGAACCTTTCGTACTCAAATTTGGCCAGAGTGTAGTCCGAGGACTAGTCTTTCGAGATGCGGGAGCTGTTATGAAATCGAATGGAAGAAATGCTTTTTTTAGGGCAAAATTCGAGAGGAGGTACGGAATTTGTCGGTCCAAAACTGCTCGAAGTTGCATTCCTTGTTGGAGTATTGGTATTCTAAAAGCGAGTAAAAACTTTGAAGTCCGAAAACTGCTCTCGCGCGCATCAAATCACCGTAAAAACCGCTTCAAAGCAAAGTTAAACAACGTCCAGACATTTGGACTTTATTTTATTAAATATAGACAGTCCTAAATACCAATTTTAGGAAGATTAATGTTCACAATAACAATTCTATTGTACTAAGAAATTTGAATATCGTAGATATCTGTGACCACACAAACAGAGGATGGTAAGCCTGTGCTTACAGTACACTTAAAGACGATGATGGCAGAATTGATATTTTTGCTTAATTATATCGTTATACAAATCGAACCCGTAATCATTTCAAAAGATTGATCGATGTAAGGTAACTGATCCAAATATTAGTTCCAAGATATTAGAAAGGTGCTTCCAGTCAATAAACGAATTGAACGTGCAGCTTCGCTCGTTGAAGTGCAGAGCGAGTGATAGCTTAATTATCACTCACCTTCCGACAGAAAAACTGCAAATACTCCAGCGGCGATCAATGATCTGTATATTACTGTGAAGCGTGCCATATCCCACGGAGGTCGCGTGATATGCAATTAAATGTACAAGAACACAACTTCTCTCTACAATTTAGAATTTAGTACCCAGGTCTCCTTCTGGACATGGCAGGAAAAGGGAGGGCTCGTCACGCAATCTTGGGGAGGAGCACGTGGCGAGGCTATCGTGGCAAAATGGTGTAGGCGTGTTTAATACCACATAAATGCCAAGCGGGTGCCAAGCCCGGGGGGTAATCCCTATAATGGACTATACGGGGAGGCTCCGCCCGAAAGGGGTACCTTTTCAGAGGGATTTCACGAGTTGGAGTATAGAAAAGGGTAGGGAAAATTGTCATTTAGGTGCCATCGTAAGACAGCTTCCATCCACTTTCTTCTGGGGATATATATTGTGATGGGATGCAGTGTTTCTACTGTAGGTATGTGAAAGGGGTACCATTTTCCATGGAAGGTATATGAAAGGGGTACCTTTTCTGTCAAAAAAAGTATATAAAAGGGTAAGGGGTTGGACCCCTGGGCGGAGCCTCTCCCCGTATAAAACTTGTTTGAGTACCCCCCCCCCCAACCCGGGTGCCAAGGCAGACTTTTGTTAGCTGAATTGCCAAATCCCTACCTCTCTCCCCAAAATGCACCCCCTTCTCGAGGTGTTGGGAGCATGTATTTCATTTCCTCTTGCTTGACGATCTAGATAGTCTAGATACATGCTGCTCAATAACCAGTATTTTTTCCTCACTGATTTTCACCATTCCTGAGGACGGTCTGAGTGATGCTTTTCTCGCCCCATTCACCGGGAGGGGGGGGGGGGGGGAGGGGTAGGGTTTGGTGGGACTTGGAAGAGTGTCATCATTTGGAAATTGTACGACTCCATCAGCGTGCCAAATTGTTCTCATATGACCGCCCTCATAAAGGTACTTTTTTGGGATGACACCCTCCCCCCGCTCCAAAAAATTACACCTGGTGCTTTACGCATTGGTACGTTTAAATAGCTTTATTAATACCATTTTAACTGTCACAACATTTTGTTGAAATGTGCTTGCTATGAAGTGAATATTAATAATATACGTATTGAAAAGCAGACTTGTGTGCAGCAGGATAATTTCTCATAAATTTGTAAAAATTCCATGATACCTCTTTTTCATTTTTTTCAGTATTTCGCCCGAACACCCCCCCCCCCCCCCACCTTCCTTTATTTTTATTTGGACAGCCCCCCTTTGGAGCCTTTTTTTTTTTTCGCGTGGCCCCATAAATCCCACCAGCCCCACCCCCTACCTCATAAAAAAATGAACGGTCCCTTTTTAAGTTTCTTATTTTTTAGGCTTTTACTGTTTTAGGAGTAATTCATTAAATCATAAAGGACACTGGATGATAATGAGTTTGGACAGGAGCCTATTTGGAACATTTAAAGGTTGATTGATAACATATCGGAGACAAATTAAAGACAAATAATGAACGTTTTTCGCCGGCTCCGCTTGTATAACGTTTTATTTATTTATTTATTTATTTATTTATTTATTTATTTATTTATTTATTTATTTACATACTTTCAATACCCCACTGAGGACACCCTAAACATGTAAGTTATTCTTTGATCGAGGTAGACATGTCAGCTAACAATCAGTTCACACCGTTTGTTTCAGCATCACTTTCTCCCTTGAAATTTCTCTGTAAAGTAAAGTTAAATAATTAATTACACTTTATTATGTTCTTGTCTAGGACGATGCCTCCTTTTGTTACTGCGCATACGTTCTGCGCATAATTTATTGCGTCATTGGCGCGTGCTTGAGTGCGCGCGCATACATAACATTGCAGGATTTCTTTCAGGCTAAGCTCGGCAGGGAAATAAATGGTCGTTTTCTCCTAATAACTTTCAAAAACGCGTGGTGACCCCTATTTTTTATGTTATAAAATGGAAGCGGTAAGCCTATTCAACACATGATTAATTTTTTGTTGTGTGCAAAAGGTATTTAGACTGTATTTTTGGCATACCAAAGGAGAGCTGTCAGGGTTTATAATGGCTACGTTGCGATGATTTTTAATTAAAAAACACACAAACAGTAGTTGTTATATTACAATTTGTTAAGTATTTTAAATTTTTTTAGATTTAGTGTTGCTTTTGTGTTTGTAAAGACAAATTCAAAGGGAATCTGCGAAGAAATATTTTTTTCTTCTTTTTTCAAGAAAATGCTACGTCAGTAATTTTTTCCAGATTGAAGCTTGATTATCTCTGAAAAATGCTTGGTTACCCCCAATTTTCTTTTTGGATTCCAATAGCCCTTGCTAAGATCTGCTTTTCCCGCATAGTCATAAACCGTGCAAAAATACTTTGGTATTAGGAGGCACGGTCCTTAAAGTAACTATCAGTTGGCAAATGGACATCGACAATAATATATTTATCAATTTCAAGGAACAAGTAGGTTTCAATTTTGTTGCAGATACCCAAAACGTTTTTAAAATCTTCTGGAATGGGGAGGGGATTAGTTTCTTAATTTCATTATTTGTACCTTCATCTTCGCTGGCTGGCTTCCCCAACACAACAACTGCTTCAACAACCAACAAGAAAATCACGAATTTCATTTCCATGCTGAGCTGTGGTTAGAAGAAATGTTATCTGTTCTGAACTAATCTTTTGTTCTTTTAACTCCGCCATTGCCTGGTCCCAAGTCCAGGATGCGAAAGGAGGAGGGTTGTGTGTTGGGCTTGTAACCCACCACGTAAAAACATCACTTGCTACAGAAGCGCAACACAAGCTTCAGAAGTTCTGAAGAACGTTTTTCGACAACTCCCCAATGGGGCTTTTCAGAGACGTCAATGTAAACAAACACTGAAACAAATATTAGACATGAACATAACATGGTTAATCCCGGGAGGCCGAGGAGTTGAACTCGGGTCTACCGAGAACAACACCCCAAAAGGTGTCGCAGTGGGGACTTGAAACCGGGAACGCCGGATTTCAAGTCCAGCGCTCTAATTAGTCGGCCACACTGTCTCCGGTCCTGTCGACTGACTAAACTGGCTAAACTACAGCAGTGGTTAGTTATTATTTTTTCTAGCTAACACAAGACCGTATCCGACTCAAATGTTAGGCCATGGCGAAATTATAAAACGCTTCTCAAATTTTGATAGATAAACTCTAATTACGTTCTTAAAATTCGATAACCTTCCGCGTAAAATACATTGAGTGCTATCAGTGTTTATTTTACACTACTTGTCTGTTTAAGGTTTGGCCAACTGCATGGCTCTCAGGAAGAACAGCACCTTTTTATTATATTTGCATTCCAATCTACAACAACAACAACAACAAACTTTATTTTACCCCACAAGTTACTAAAAGTATTTACAATAATTGGACAGAAAAAAATAATAGGGGTACTGGCTACCCGAAATAACCTTGAAGTTGAAAATGCCAGGCAGCCCAGTTAATATAAATATATAATCTTATTTATCGTTTGTACCTGAACGAGTTTTGCGGCTCAAAATTGTTTGGGCTGTATTTGGAAAGGGTTTTGCTGAAAATTTAGGTGCATAAATGAATCGTTTTTACCGGAAATAGTTTTAAGTGACACAAACAATTGTAGCACCTAAAATTACTCAATAGAAAGTTACTTAACAAAAGAATGCCAATTGCTTGGAAATTAAAAATGTGAACCATGCACTTAAAGTAATGGTTTCTAAGCTTTTATGTATATGAAGCGTTTTAGTTCTCCAAATTTCTCTAAATTACCAGTTTTCTTATGACATACATACACGGAACACGGAAAATTATCCGAACAATATAAAAGATTAAAAAATAAATTACATGCTCTGGCGTTTACATGATGCCCAATGAAGAAAAACCGAAAGGGAAAGTATTTAAAATATTCTCTTACATTAAATAATTTGTACCCTTCACTCTAACGTTACGATACTGATGCGTGGGTAAATCACGATCTAAACATCAAAGTCTTTCTTTTACAGTACTGCGTTGTTGAAAATTTTCTCCAGTTTCATGAACGAAACCTTTTTATGCCTTTTTAATGAGTTTTATGGGTAATTAATCAATTTGCATTTCAATAAACTGATTCGTAAAGAGTTTTAAGTGACAAAATCAATTAGCAAGTTACAGCAAAAAGAACATTCAACTGGAAGCAGTTGGTCTTTTTCGTCAGATCCCTGGCGCGAGCGTAAAATGTAATAATCATGCAAATCGGCACGATTTTTTTTGGGTCAAATTTCCCCTTTTTCTCGCGTCAAGAAACCTTTAGCAAAAAAAAAAGAAACTGCTCATATTCTGAAAGATCATTTAAATGCTATTTCATTGCGAAATAAAAAATGTGATCGTTTTCTAGACTTATCATTGTATATTTAAGGTTATTCCATCGAAATAGAAGTAACACTGGGAAGTTTCTGAAACTTTCCCTAGTTGAACATTGTGATGTAATGTTTCAAAATATAGAATAAAAAGAATAGGTCACCAGCCTCGCGAAAGAGATATAATCGACTAAAAATGCCTCATAATTCCTTACAAAATCAACCAAAAACACGTATTTTTTCACGTTTTCAGTGATTATTAATTTTCCTGCACTGAGAATTGGTCTATACTCCTTGTATAGAAAGAAGATGATTACTAGACTTAAATATGCGAAAAAAAATGATAGGTCACCACGCTCGTTTACGAGAAAACGATCATTTACTTCTCTGGCGAGCATAGCCATAATGAAAAAGCCGCCATGTTTTTAATGTGCGCGCGCTAATTACACGCGAAATTATGCGCAGAAAGGATGCGCAGTGCAATACTAAGGAATGACCTTAACACGCCTTTGGTGCAGCATCTGAGTGAAAAAATGTAATACGAAAATCATGAATTTTTCCTTCATCTTTCATGGTTGTCGATAAAGGAACAGTTTTGTCTATTTTATTATTCAGTATAGCGTAATTAGCAGAAAACAGGAAGACGCATTTGTTTTACAGTCCTCGCATTTGATTAAATTACGCTTTTGCGCTGAAATGTTTAGTACACAATCTTTGTTAACAGGTAAATGCCTTTTTGTGCAAAAGCATCATGCAGACTGTATTTGAACATGCCCTCTCTTCTCCTGAGCAAGTCACCCCAAGATGTTGTTAAAAAGCTGATGAAAAATTTTAGCAAAACACTGCAAATTTGTCTCGTGTTATGGGTAAGCGCTTTCTATGTACACCATGTGAAGGGCTTTTGACGGAAAGGGTAAACTTTTTTACATAAGCGCCAAATATGTGTGATTTTAGCAAAAAACTGTAAATTTGTCTCGTGTTATGGGTAAGCGCTTGCTATGTACACCATGTGAAGGGCTTTTGACGGAAAGGGTAAACTTTTTTACATAAGCGTGAAATATGTGATTTTAGCAAAAAACTGTAAATTTGTCTCGTGTTATGGGTAAGCGCTTGCTATGTACACCATGTGAAGGGCTTTTGACGGAAAGGGTAAACTTTTTTACATAAGCGCCAAATATGTGATTTTAGCAAAAAACTGTAAATTTGTCTCGTGTTATGAGTAAGCGCTTGCTATGTACACCATGTGAAGGGCTTTTGACGGAAAGGGTAAACTTTTTTACATAAGCGCCAAATATGTGATTTTAGCAAAAAACTGTAAATTTGTCTCGTGTTATGGGTAAGCGCTTGCTATGTACACCATGTGAAGGGCTTTTGACGGAAAGGGTAAACTTTTTTACATAAGCGTGAAATATGTGATTTTAGCAAAAAACTGTAAATTTGTCTCGTGTTATGGGTAAGCGCTTGCTATGTACACCATGTGAAGGGCTTTTGACGGAAAGGGTAAACTATTTTACATAAGCGTGAAATATGTGATTTTAGCAAAAAACTGTAAATTTGTCTCGTGTTATGGGTAAGCGCTTGTTATGTACACCATGTGAAGGGCTTTTGACGGAAAGGGTAAACTTTTTTACATAAGCGCCAAATATGTGATTTTCTTAAAAAACTGTAAATTTGTCTCGTGTTATGTGTAAGCGCTTGTTATGTACACCATGTGAAGGGTTTTTGACGGAAAGGGTAAACTTTTTTACATAAGCATGAAATATGTGATTTTCTTAAAAAACTGTAAATTTGTCTCGTGTTATGGGTAAGCGCTTGCTATGTACACCATGTGAAGGGCTTTTGACGGAAAGGGTAAACTTTTTTACATAGGCGCCAAATATGTGATTTTAGCAAAAAACTGCAAATTTGTCTCGTGTTATGGGTAAGCGCTTGCTATGTACACCATGTGAAGGGCTTTTGACGGAAAGGGTAAACTTTTTTACATAAGCGTGAAATATGTGATTTTCTTAAAAAACTGTAAATTTGTCTCGTGTTATGGGTAAGCGCTTGCTATGTACACCATGTGAAGGGCTTTTGACGGAAAGGGTTAACTTTTTTACATAAGCGTGAAATATGTGATTTTCTTAAAAAACTGAAAATTTGTCTCATGTTATGGGTAAGCGCTTGTTATGTACACCATGTGAAGGGCTTTTGACGGAAAGGGTAAACTTTTTTACATAAGCGTGAAATATGTGATTTTAGCAAAAAACTGTAAATTTGTCTCGTGTTATGGATAAGCGCTTCCTATGTACACCATGTGAAGGGCTTTTGACGGAAAGGGTTAACTTTTTTACATAAGCGCCAAATATGTGATCATGATTTTAGCAAAACACTGCAAATTTGTCTCGTGTTATGGGTAAGCGCTTGCTATGTACACCATGTGAAGGGCTTTTGACGGAAAGGGTAAACTTTTTTTACATAAGCGCCAAATATGTGATTTTAGCAAAAAACTGTAAATTTGTCTCATGTTATGGGTAAGCGCTTGCTATGTACACCATGTGAAGGGCTTTTGACGGAAAGGGTAAACTATTTTACATAAGCGTGAAATGTGATTTTCTTAAAAAACTGTAAATTTGTCTCGTGTTATGGGTAAGCGCTTGCTATGTACACCATGTGAAGGGCTTTTGACGGAAAGGGTAAACTTTTTTACATAAGCGTGAAATATGTGATTTTAGCAAAAAACTGTAAATTTGTCTCGTGTTATGGGTAAGCGCTTGCTATGTACACCATGTGAAGGGCTTTTGATGGAAAGGGTAAACTATTTTACATAAGCGTGAAATGTGATTTTCTTAAAAAAACTGTAAATTTGTCTCGTGTTATGGGTAAGCGCTTGCTATGTACACCATGTGAAGGGCTTTTGACGGAAAGGGTAAACTTTTTTACATAAGCGTGAAATATGTGATTTTAGCAAAAAACTGTAAATTTGTCTCGTGTTATGGGTAAGCGCTTGCTATGTACACCATGTGAAGGGCTTTTGACGGAAAGGGTAAACTTTTTTACATAAGCGCCAAATATGTGATTTTAGCAAAAAACTGTAAATTTGTCTCGTGTTATGGGTAAGCGCTTGCTATGTACACCATGTGAAGGGCTTTTGACGGAAAGGGTAAACTTTTTTACATAAGCGCCAAATATGTGATTTTAGCAAAAAACTGCAAATTTGTCTCGTGTTATGGGTAAGCGCTTGCTATGTACACCATGTGAAGGGCTTTTGACGGAAAGGGTAAACTTTTTTACATAAGCGTGAAATATGTGATTTTCTTAAAAAACTGTAAATTTGTCTCGTGTTATGGGTAAGCGCTTGCTATGTACACCATGTGAAGGGCTTTTGACGGAAAGGGTAAACTTTTTTACATAAGCGTGAAATATGTGATTTTCTTAAAAAACTGAAATTTGTCTCATGTTATGGGTAAGCGCTTGTTATGTACACCATGTGAAGGGCTTTTGACGGAAAGGGTAAACTTTTTTACATAAGCGTGAAATATGTGATTTTAGCAAAAAACTGTAAATTTGTCTCGTGTTATGGGTAAGCGCTTCCTATGTACACCATGTGAAGGGCTTTTGACGGAAAGGGTAAACTTTTTTACATAAGCGTGAAATATGTGATTTTCTTAAAAAACTGAAAATTTGTCTCGTGTTATGGGTAAGCGCTTGCTATGTACACCATGTGAAGGGCTTTTGACGGAAAGGGTAAACTTTTTTACATAAGCGCCAAATATGTGATTTTAGCAAAAAACTGTAAATTTGTCTCATGTTATGGGTAAGCGCTTGCTATGTACACCATGTGAAGGGCTTTTGACGGAAAGGGTAAACTTTTTTACATAAGCGCCAAATATGTGATCATGATTTTAGCAAAACACTGCAAATTTGTCTCGTGTTATGGGTAAGCGCTTGTTATGTACACCATGTGAAGGGCTTTTGACGGAAAGGGTAAACTTTTTTACATAAGCGCCAAATATGTGATTTTCTTAAAAAACTGTAAATTTGTCTCGTGTTATGTGTAAGCGCTTGCTATGTACACCATGTGAAGGGTTTTTGACGGAAAGGGTAAACTTTTTTACATAAGCATGAAATATGTGATTTTCTTAAAAAACTGTAAATTTGTCTCGTGTTATGGGTAAGCGCTTGCTATGTACACCATGTGAAGGGCTTTTGACGGAAAGGGTAAACTTTTTTACATAAGCGTGAAATGTGATTTTCTTAAAAAACTGTAAATTTGTCTCGTGTTATGGGTAAGCGCTTGTTATGTACACCATGTGAAGGGCTTTTTGACGGAAAGGGTAAACTTTTTACATAAGCGTGAAATATGTGATTTTCTTAAAAAACTGTAAATTTGTCTCGTGTTATGGGTAAGCGCTTGCTATGTACACCATGTGAAGGGCTTTTGACGGAAAGGGTAAACTTTTTTACATAAGCGCCAAATATGTGATTTTAGTAAACAACTGCAAATTTGTCTCGTGTTATGAGCAAGCCCTTGTGTACACCACGTAGAGAGCGAATGATAGAATGTGGAAACTTATTTTGTTTCGTGCTATGGGTCAAGCGCTTGCTATAGTATTTAAATCTGTGGTCCCCCAAAATAAATATGTCACGCATTATCACGCCTTGCCAAAACATTTAGCTTGTCTCCTCGTGATAATTCCGTCAACATTTCTGTAGTTTACGCTGTTTATAATACCCAAAGAGGCTCTGCTCGCAGGGTATGTTTATAAAGACAAGGTTGTAAATATTAATTGTAAAACTCCCTGACGGAGTCGGGGATAGTCGGACGAAACTCGAGGAGAAAATAAACCATGTTTTACAAAATTAAGCTCGTACAAGTGCTGCTCACTTTAAAATAGTAAGCCGAACTGTAGCCGATTCATACAGGTCTCATTTATTATTATCGCCCAATACGATATGTCTCCGTTGTAGCTTGTAGTCAAATTAAATAAGGGGATGATTAGGCTATTGTACAACATCAATCTTGGATGTAAAGGCAGCGTCACAAAGACGGGAGCGGTGATACTGGATGTGATACGCTGAGAACTGACGAAGATTTCAGCAACACATTCAACGGCAAACACGTTCAACGGCCGGGGTTAAACGGCAAAAAAATAAAGATATGGAGCCATGTGTCTTTAGTTTTCATTCCAAATGAAGCATTAATAAATTCACCAAAAGCAAACAGACTACTACATCCGTGGAGTATAAACGGCCTACAGATCACAGACATCACACAATCTCAGCTTCAAATTTTTTTATTCCTTTCCAGATGACAATGAATAAAACTGTACCCTGGAGAATAATAACATTAAAGATGCGTGATATTTGGCACTATTTATAGCATCCAACATTCTGAAAATAAAAAATTAAAAACTAAAAGGCAACCTCATTGAAATAAGAATTTATAACTTAATTTGCCAAAACGGAACGACCTACATCTGTAGCGTGACTAGTTACGTGTAATTAGAAACTTGAATTATACAGGTATTACGAAATCGACCCTATATGTCAGACGACCCTATTTGTCAGACGACCCTATTTGTCAGGTAACGTTACCAACCCACTTGAGAATATGGTATCTCAATCGGACCGAGAGTTGTTTTAGACGACAGTGAACTAGATACATTGGTCAGAGACATCCAGAGAGAATTTCCAAACGCCGGTTATCGTAGAATACATTCTCAGCTCAAATCCAGAGGTGTGAATGTAACACAATCAAGGGTAAGGGAATCCATGCATAGAACAGATCCAGAAGGTGTTGCCTTGAGATGGCTGTTTATCACCCCGAGGGCGGTGTACAGTGTTAGGGGGCCATTGTCGTTGTGGCACATTGATGGAAATCATAAGTTGATAAGGTAATTGCTGTTTTTGCTATATTACGTCTAATTGTACAATGTGCTGCTTTTATCATTACATGGCCTTTAGCTCCACAGCGAGCATGTTTCAAAAGTATTGTTTTAATATTGCTGCGGTGTATAGGAGTATAGACTCAACCCAAGGGTTGAACGAATTTATTCGAATTCAGAAGTTCGATGAATTTGATAGTTCGATAAATGCAATGGTTCAACGAAATTAAATCTTCTACGAATTCCAGGTTTCGATAAATTCAATAGTTCGATGAATTAAACTTTTTTATCAACATAATTTAGTGGAATTTAGTGTCTCGACGAATTCAACAGTTCAATGAATTCAATATTTCTAAAAATTAGGTAAATTCAATCCACGTATTCGATGAATTTGGACCTTTGACGAATTCAAATTTTAGTAAATTCACACGTTTGAATTTTGAACCCGATAAAGCGCCATAATATTTGCGAGCAGGCCACTCTTTATAACATAGCACTTCTGGTACTGCTTAGGTTGTTCCATTTTCAAAATAAATAACTACATATCATGGTGTTTTTCAAAGTGTATATTAACACATTGACTACTAAACCGGCCATAAACGGCCAAGAAGAGACCACAGACTTGTACCACTTGCGTGCATTTTCATGCCTTTTTTAAAGCGTCCTCCCTTTGACAATGTTCTTGGCCCTTATACTTGGGGCTTAGCTCCTCAAATTGTATTCGGAAACATCTGGATTTTACTCTGCAAACAGAAAATTATTTTTAACAGTACAGTCGAAACCTGTATATAACGGCCCTGTATTAAGCAACCGCCCTCTATTAAGCGGCCAGTTTTCATAGTCCTGAATTTTCGCCCATATGAACTTTGTATTTGCTACCTGTATTAAATGGTCACCTCTTTTAAGCGGTTGCGGCCACCCTTTAGCAGTCCCATGTTATTTTTACCTGTATTAAGCAGCCACACTTGAATGGAAACCTAAAGGCACATATCATTTTACAATTTTATTTTGCTTAAAAAGGGATATATGGATCCATCAACACTACAGCACCATCAACACTGCGCTACAGAGTTGTTATTGTTTATTACTGCATGTAATTCACCAATTTTGTAAATACTTCAGTTCTAGATGTCAATGTACTGTATCGCTTGATTGTGTTATGTTGGCTTGAATTATCAGTTGCTAGTGTATAACACTGTACGTCAATAAAATTGACATTCAACCACGCCCACGAAGTTTATATTGCCGAACCTGTATTAAACGGCCACCTGTTTTAACTGGCTAATTTACAAAGTCCAGAGGGTGTTTCATGCATGCCCTAAAATGCACATATAAAACGGTTTGCCGCTGTTTTTATACAAATCATGCTTCATTTAGATCAAACTGAAAAATCACTCTCGACAGTTGATTTATAATTTTACAAAAAGTAATATAACATTAATAACACAATCAAAAAAAGTGTGCTCATGCTCATACACCTCTGAGAAGGGGATTTTAATTATTTTATTATTAAGTGGCTTATTTTTATCAAACTGCCCTCAAAATGCACGAAATGCAGTCTCAGGCAACCTAATTTTTCAGAATTTCCCAGGGGAGAATGCCCCCAGATAGTCCTCTACTAATCTGCACCTCTGGCATTCAAGATATTGCGCCTTTGGTGTTCTCGATTTCGAACCCTTTTAGAAATGCTGTCTACACCCCTGCACCTGCCATTAATAACACAATCTGAAAAATGTATCAAGTGCTTTCCCTTTGTAGAAAAGTGTGCTCTTGCACTTTTCTGAGAAGAGAATTTTAATTTATTATTAATTGGCTACTTTTTTCTACTCACTTGAGTTAACTGGAATCAAGTTTGGTAGTTACAATAGGCACTGTGTGTGGTTTAGTTTCGCCTCGCTTTGTAGCTGATCCAGCCTGATCAAAGGAAATCCAGTAAAAGAGAAACTGTTTTTTTAAGGGAATATTTCATTATTGCGTAGCTTGCAAAGCGAGCAAGCAGTGATCATAATCTTCCTTATAAGGTTATTTATGCGGGAAAAATCTCGATTTTGTCGATTTTTCATGTTCCACATTTTGTACCACAATCCCTTGCGTTCAGTTGTAATTTTCTACCACAATGCCTTGCGGCAAGCAGTATCGCAGTGTGCAAGCTGTGCACTGTGAGAGGTATTTACAATCTAACTTCTTTTCCTTCCATTTAGCATTTTGCGTTTATTTCTATGCTATTCACTTATCTCACTTCATTTGAGTTCCTTTTATTTATACTCTCCTTCGACGAGTTGGAAGTAAGCCTTAAATAAATCCAGGTATCTGAAGTATCGAACGGCAGTGCTTCAAAATACAATTCACAGACTCATGGATGTTCTCAAGATTTCTGAAAGCGAAATGGTAATGTGTCGTTCCAGAAAATATCCATATCCCCACCACTGAGGGTTATTTTGTTTGGACCCCCCACCCCTTCGGAATTGCCATTCCAGCGGGTGTTTGATGAACCCCCCTACCCTCCGGAATTTCCATGAGTTTTAATCTGAAAATCCCCTACCCCTGGAAATTAAAACCCTTTTTATACTTGAAAAATAGCGACAAAAGCTTACCAGTTTATAGCGCAACATTTATTTTGATCACTTTCATCAACACGCACACGGCTAACACAGCTTACAGAAAGAACAAAAAATAGGCCCGCGAGGCGTGCTCATGGCTACTGCATTTTTTACTCAGAGAATGCGCATACATGTAGCCCATGAGCCGATTAAACGAAATGGGTTAGGGACTCTCACGATTTCAATCAGTAAGTTATATTTTTCTCTACCCAGCAGTCATGAATCCACATCATCCCTTTATAACATGTATACTAGACATACTAGATATAAACATTTCCACGCCAATGGCTTTCGTTAACTCTCACCAGACCTCTCAATTGATAATATAGGTCAAGACTTCGTTCTCCCGAGTTGTCGCCGTTGAGGATAGTGCAGCAACTTTGTTGGTTTTGTTATTTTTTTCTTTGGTGTATTGCATTTGATAACCCTAGCCCTAAGGCAACATCTCTTGCTTTGGCTAACCACACTAAAATAATCAGGCCCGTAGGGCGAGGGATGCGACAGGTGCGTCCGTGGACCGATGGCTGAAAATAAAGTGAATGAAAAGCTCTAATTCGCTAACTGGTGTAGTCTGGAAATGAAGCCTGAATCAACAAAGATAACATCGAAGGTCCGCCATTTGTAGATTTGCTGGGTGACATATTAAATTTTGGACCAGATCTTGAGATTCTATAAGCTGAATTTAACGTTAACGATAAATTCGACCTAAAACCCTCATACGGAATTTTAATCCCCAGGCTCTATCAAAATGAGAGAAGACTGGGTACCCCAATAATGAACTGCAAAAGGGCTCAGCATGTGTGTCAATATTGGATAAAATGGACCGAACAGAGCCAGAGGTCACAGAAGAGCGAAATAGAAAGGCCGCAGCAAAATCCTGTCAATCGATAGATACATTTGTCCGTAAATTGTAAATTACATGTCACATAAAGTTTCTTGCAATTGTTTGTCATTAATCCATTTTGAATTTAAAAAGTGCAAGAAATGTTTATGTTTATACGTTCGCTTTTTGCTGCCTGGTTTCATATCAAAACGCGCGAAATACAGTCGAACCTCTCCACAACGGCCACCTTGGGGACAGAGGTAAGTGGCCGTTGTAGAGAGGTGGCCGTTATGGGGAGGTAGGGGTGTAATATGACACCATTTGTTTTTTTGGGGGGGACAACATTTTTATTTAAAAATGCTTATTATAGCATATGAATACGTAACAAAATCAAAATGTATCAATAAAACAGAAACCAAAATGATGTTCAGAACAGGAATGTTAACAAAACAAAGCTAGTAAGGTACAGTGAGTACATCAGTTTGTACATCGTTTACTTTCTCTTTCGTGAAATTAAGTTGTCAAGGGTTTGTTTGCTTGAGTGAGTGGCTGCGAGGTTCTATTTTAATGTGACTTACTGTGCCACAAGGCATTTTTTTTCAATTTCGCAATGCAATTTAAACACAGAGCCTTATCAGCTGTACTCGATTTACGACTGAAATAAAAATACAGTACTGTAAAAGCGTAAAAAAAATGGGGGCCTTGTACTTTCTAGTATTGTGTGATTCTTCCATCAGTGGCTAAACACGTGCCGCAATATAAGATACTGTATTGCCCGACGATGCGTGGTACAGATGAGGTTGCGTGACCTTTTATTACTGTACGCCAAAAAAGATAGGGTTTTAATGGCCGTTGCCGTTGTGGAGAGGTGGCCGTTGTAGAGAGGTTTAAAACAAGAGTGAATGTATGGACTGTCCTGCCGGGACAAAAGAAAGTGGCCGTTGGTGGAGAGGTGGCCGTTAGTAGAGGTTCGACTGTATCAAAAATTTCCCGGCGGTACCCCCCTACAAACTCGGGAGGCACTCGAAAGTTAGTACGCGCAAGGAAAAGGAGACGTCTGCACGCAGGCTATCCCCTCCCCTTTCGCACTTATTACGGACAGTTTTGTTTGTCCCGACGAAAAGCTCATATATTTTATCTTACATTACAACGGTCACTTTTCCGCTCTCATACAAAGTTAACCTCGCTTATCTGTGCACTGTATATTGTCATGACATGTTTGACAACTGTCTTGCTCACTGTGCTGCGTGGCAGGCGTAACACAAAAGTTTCACTTCCTTGGTCTTTTACTGCAGTCATTAGACGTTTGCTTAATACGGACAATTGTTCGTGTCCGTCTTATCCGGGTTCCACTGTACATACGAGGCGTTTCAATCACAGTCAAAACAAAGGGATTTGACTTCACGAAACTGAAAAAAAAACCTGCCAAAAAACCCCTGCAAACTGTCAAAGCTATTTGCCTTTATCTCTGTAATTGTGTAATAACCCGACCAATTACACGCCGCGAAATTATTGACATATTATAAATAGACGACAAATTATTACACAAGAATCCATCAAAGAACAGTTCTCATCTTGCTTCCTACTATAATGTCACGCAAAAAGGTGCATTGTGGTAAAAAAACTCGATTCCCCCCCCCCCCCCCCCCCCGCAATATATACTTATACAGATTAGAACTTGCGTGGTCGTTTCAGACTCCCTCACATGGCAGCAAATACGTCACAGAACAGCCATTTGTACTAGTACAACTTAAATTTTATCTTATTATCAAAGAAACCGCTATTCTGGTATCTTATGTCAACACATCACTGTTGTTTTTGTTCCGTCTTATCTTTCCTCAACACATGCACAAATGAGTCTGTTGTTTTCAACCTACGCTCTACAAGTGACTCCACCATGTGATGATTCTGTTTGAATCACTCATAAGTACAGTTGCATCAACAGTCTTTCAACTGAACTGAAGCTGTGAACAATCAACCTCAATTCAAAGCGGGCTGGAAAAGGTAATTACATTTCACAGAAATGCTAACTAAAACTACTACGTAGATCGAACTTTATGTGTAGACAACTACAACAATAACAAGGTGTCTGAGGATATTTTTTTCCTTGACGAAGATAAAGGACAGCAAAAAAAGCGATTTTGTTTTACTCCGGCTTTGCCGTCGTGACTCACCGCTCTATCAGTTTGCACAGAGGAAAAAAACTTTTCACCTAGGGTACTATAACAACTGTAAATGCTTCAAGTCTATCGTCTCCATGTCCTCCAAACAGACATTTCAGCCTGCGTAGCTGGCAGTTCGTTCGTGGCTTCGGCACGCGTGTATTTTGCCATCGTGTGCCAACGAAATCGCCAGCTATGCAGCCATGCTGGTCGCTTCTTCTCGCGGCTTCGCTCCCGGGGGGGGGGGGCACTCTCTTATATACGCTATATAGGTACGTGCCGCTGGACGGGGTTTTTAAGCAGTTTGGTCTGGAACAGGGTATAACAAACGACATTTTTTGGTGTGGAACAGGGTACCAGTTTCCCAGAAGTTGGCACAAATATCGTTAATTGATACTCTGGATTATGTTAGTCAGACGAATCGAAACGCGTAGGAAAGAAGCTTTACAACTGCTGCTTACTAGTTTAGCCTTTTGGGTTAGAAAAAAATCGTTAAAAATCGTCTGGAACAGGGTATCTTTTTTAACATTTAGTCTGGAACAGGGTCGCAAAATTAGCGTTTTGTAGTCGGTACAGGTTAAGGGGTTTTATAGTCCAGCGGCACACCCCTACCCAAATTTTTTTGGGGAGTACCGCCCCCCCCCCCCCCCCCCTCCTAGCTAACTGAACTGGGTAATTACAGTACACTGCACGATTCACGTTTAACGTAACAAATTTATTAGGTCACTTTTAGCAACACTCTGCTCTCGTAAACTAGCTCGCCGACTTCTCAGTTGCGCACAACAAACTGTGTTCAGTTTATTTACCTTCATGTCATTTTGATCAGTACATCTAACAAGACTTGAAACCCAAGCTAATTTGAATACAATCACCCACTGTTTTCTTAAAACAACGGAAACTGTGCTCAAATGAGATGATCTTATCTTTCGTCTACAAACCAAGCAGATAAGTTCGTCTTTAATTTTAGAAGATATTTTCATATTAAAATCATTCCTCGTTTCGAAAAAAATTTAACACACTTAACAATAGTAGATCTAAAATCCATTTTCTAATTTCATTTTGTCACGATGTCCAACGTCAGACTCCCGAAAGCGCGGTGAATTAATTTTCTGCAATCCAGCACGCGGCTTTGATCTTTGTCACAACAGCATTCGCAGCATTCATGCTGACATAACAAAATTCTCAAATCACTCATCACTCATACTCTTCTGATTGTCGTCATACTGTAATATCTTTGTTTACACAGCAGCATTCGCGCTGACATAACAGAATCTAAAATAAATTGCACATCAGCCTTTCAACAACTGAAGCTCTGAAAGATTTTCAAAGAGTTGTAAATTCACGCTAGCATAACAAAATTATTTGGTCCCTCAGCAATACTTTCTTCTCTGACTTCACCCCTCGCGCGCGCGTGTGACTAAATGAGTAAATAATTGTGACCCTCCATAGGAAAAGGGGGCTTAAGGTGATTTTTTACAAACGCATTTAAACGCAGCGTTTGAAATGCTTTTCAAACGCATTTCAAATTATTTCAAATGCATTTCAAATGTGTTTCAAACGGTTTCAAACTGAAGGCGTTTCAAACAGAAGAATTGCGTTTGAAACACAAAAATAATTAATTAAGATGTGCATAATTATTCCCATTACAGAGGTTAACGGCCATACGTCGGCCAAATTTATAACAGAGCCGGACAACTAGGGTCTTTTTTGTAGGGAAGCTCGCGCACGAACTATTAGACGAATGAATAGAAAAAGTTTTGCAGAACCGGTTCAAGCGTGATGGAAACAAGTCCTATTAATAAATGCTAAACGTGGGAACTTTATAGCTTTAGCTCAAAAATAGTATCCGATATACGGATAGCTTCGAAGGGGCAGCTGATAATCATGGATTAAACGTAAACAAAATATTAAGAATCGATGACGTGTAAAGTTTCTAAAATTATAAAGTTCATTCGTAAATCTTGTATGCATCATCGACGGTCGTAGCCTAATTTACATTCCGTAGATTATTATCTGTTCTCTGGATCATGCTGGATACATGACGCAATAAAAAAACTGCTAACAGCTAGTAGAATTAACACAAAAAAATCCATAGAGTGCATTAACTGAAAAATTGAAATAGAACTACAAACGTATGTAAAAATCGACCGCCATTTCCTTCATTCAAGATACAAAAGAATGTCGCGCTTTTGTGAACAGATGATCGGCGGACTGATTAAACTAAAGATAACACTGACGTCTTCGACCCGCAAGAGTTACAAGTATGTTACAGAGGAGTTAATACATTGAGGTAAATTGTTGTAACATTACA
Source organism: Desmophyllum pertusum (assembly GCA_029204205.1). Taxonomy (NCBI): domain Eukaryota; kingdom Metazoa; phylum Cnidaria; class Anthozoa; order Scleractinia; family Caryophylliidae; genus Desmophyllum; species Desmophyllum pertusum. The sequence continues at coordinate 3,746,324 of MU825875.1, forward strand.
GGAAAGAAAACGAGGAGTTATCGTACTGTGTTGGTTTCACTTGGAATCGAGGCATAGAACTGATGGGCCTCCGTGACAAACGTCAGTGTTGCGTGCGTTATGCTCGATCTGCGGTTAGAAGTCTTGTCTGCTGTCGATGTCATGTCAAGCCTTGTCCGAGCGTTTCTGTTTTAGGTGCACGCTCAATGCATTGCGAAGTGTTTGAAAAACGTTGCAAGATCGTCAATTTATACACATGTAATGATGTTTATACTGTGTACGTGCTCGCTTACACGTTTTTAGAACAAGAAATACACCTGAACATTCCTGTTATCTATCTTTCGCGTATTTATACACGTAAACATGCTTTTAGAACGAGGTTATTCCCCAGGATTATTCCAGCGTCTTTAGAACACTTTTACGTGCTGTTCTCTTATTAAACAAATTAATTACTAGGTACATGATGTAGGCGAGTTGACTTCAGTGTGGGCGAGTTAACTTGTTGGCGAAGCGACCGGCTTCGCATACGGAACTTGATTGACTTTGTCCAAATATTGTACGAAAACCGAGTGGAAGGTTTTCGATGGTTGCGACTCAGATGAAGCTTAAATCAACGGAGACGACGCTCCAAGAATACTAATTCATGCATTGGAATGTCGTACGATCTTGAATTCATACTCGAAAGGAAAGGTAATTACAGAATTACAGGAGTTGACAAATAATGTCATAGCTTGTTCACGCATCATATTTGTTGACATTTCCGTTAATTTTGAGAATACTGCTATGCACTCTATAAAACTTTCTTGTTGTTTATTTTATTGATCGACCTAACGATGGAATATTACTGAACTTTTAATCAAAAGTAAAAAGTGTGACTGCACCACCGTGATTTATCTAGCTTTTTTAAATTTCATTAACGACGCCTGAAGTTACCGTTTACCATCTTCAGTCCAGCATTTGTTGTGTTGTCGAATAATTATGCTTCAGTGGTAATAATAATGCAGGTTGTTGGCAGATGGGCGTTTCAAATGCATTTCTCCATGTTTCAAACGCTGAAAAAAGTAAACGTTTCTAACACTGTTTGAAATGTGTTTCAAACGGTTTCAAATTATTTCAAACGGGTTTCAAATGCGTTTCAAATATAAACGCCTTGAAACGCTGATGCGATAAGCCCCCTTTTCCTATGGAGGGTCACAGTTAACGAATATCACGTCACACGACAACCTTTTACCTGTAGAAATTTCATTTATCTCTTCAGTTATCAATTGCTCGTTTTAAACAACTGAAGCTGTGCCGGAATGATTTTCAAAAATTGTGCTCCAGTAAACTAGCTCGCCGTCTTCTTTTCGCGGCTTCGCCCCTCGCGCGTGAGGCTTAAACGTAAGTCTCCTTGAAGCCTAGCCAAACAAACTGACAGCTCCCACATAAACATTACTACCTATTCCCTTTTTAGCAACTGATAATATTTATTATCTTTATTTCAGGAAACTTCAAAAACGATAGTACAACTCAAACAAATGAATTGTTACCCTGGGTGCCAGAGGTTATTATTTTTTTAGAGCGGCAAAGCCGCGACAGCGAGGCGCAACGTGCCGAGAAAAAATAAAACCTCTGGTCACTCGAGTGTTCAAATTCATTTCCATCCAATTTATGGATCGAATATCTTACCAAACCAGTTTTAACCTTGTGGGCATGGGGCCAACCGCCGCCAACGCGCATCTGTTTGTTTTCATTAAATCTGACAGCTGACATATGATCATCGCACGTGGCGCATCGATGCGTGAAAAGAAAAGAGCTTTCGACTGTGATCTCAGATCTGTGATAGATGGCGAGTTTATTCACTGCGTGCTTCAGTAGATGATTGTTGTCGCGAATTTCGCTACATATGGCTGTCTAGGACGGTTTAATTTGTTTGAGGGGAAAACGTCCAAGGAAAGAAATGTGGCCGGGCGATTGTCCCATGTGTTGGGATTTCCAGTCAACAAGGAAAGTAGCGTATCGTCAGTGATATGTATCAAATGTAAAAGGGAACTAGAGAAGCTCGAAACGCTGGAAAATAGCAAGAATACATTTCGTCAAAAGGCTTTGGAATCCGCTACGGCTCAAAGCATAATCAACAGCGTTTCTAAATGAACGCAAAAAGCTGTAATCTCGATCGACGTCCATTGTTGTTTGTTTCTCGGAAAACCGGTTTTTCATACGCCTGTGGCAAAATATTTTGGTCCAGCCAATCACTGCTGCTGTTACATCGTTAACTCCCGGCAGAGTCTGGAAACGAGTAGGAGCAGCCAATCAGCGACCTAATACAAATTCTGTACTGAATTCTCGCATGGAAACGAATTTGAATACTCGAGCGACCAGAGGTCAGTCTCGGGAGCTTCTTCGGTCTTCTTCTAACCGCTTTCGTGGTTTAACAGTCGATAACTGACCTCTGGAGCCAGGGTGATGAATTGTACGAAGGACTCTAAAAGACCGGCGGTTACTCAACAAAAGCTTCAACAATGTGACTCAATCAAACGCGACCCTGTTCGTGCAGTTGTCAAAGAAATACACCTACGTAAATAAAAACATTTAAAAACAAACGTGTCTTTCATATTTATTTTGCAACGCAATTTCTCTCCATGTAGCTCACTAAATATGCCAATCTTCTTTTTGAGCATTGCACTTGACACCACTGTCAATGAAGCGAAACAATCGAACAATGCCATATCATGTTCAGTTATTCAAAGAATTGTTACAAAAAAGTCTTACGAAGGAATGTTACAAAGAATGCTTCGACGACGACAATAATGGGCACTTGCGCAAGCGCAGTACCCATAAAAATGGAAGGAATCACAAATTTAATCCAAAAAAAGAAAGAATATCTTTCTTTCCAAGCAAAAATTTAACTTACTTGTCTTGAAGTCTGATTATGTTTTTGTTTTCAAGAGATTTTGCCATTGCTTCGTAACAAAGCTGAGCAACCTGGCTTTTCCAAGAAACAACGGTCAGGGGACTGGAAAGGAGTTTTTGGTCGGCCATTTTGATACGGTTCGGTTCGGAGGTTTGTGCTTGCAACTTCAAGAGACATTTTTGAGAGGCGGTAAACTAAGAAAATAAAAGATGCATGAAAGAACAAGATGTTTGGGGTTATTTCAATGGTCAGAACGTTTGATTTGGCTTGGTTTCATTCTCCGATAATAGAGACAAAGTACGTAAGTATTTCTTATGAATTTTGATGTGCTTGTTCAGAAAGGAAACCCTCTGGAAAGGAAACTCTTTTTTGTACCCCTCCCCTTCGGAAATTTATCCCTTTTAGACCCCCCTACCCCTCGGAATTTCCATGACCCTCTGTGGGGGGTATGGATATTTTCTTGAATGACACAATGTACCCTATTGTGTTGAATGTAGATGGAATTAGTGGAAGGATTTTTAAAGCGATCGATTGTAAATGACTGCAAAAGTTTGAATTCGCTTTTTGCGTAAACAACAGACGGTAGCCTGCGAGAGCAGACGTAATTTCCTGCTCGAGTTTCCCCACCGAAAATTACGTTTCTTGGTTCGGCTCGAATGAAAATTAATCTCAATCAAAGTTTCTTTCAAGTTTGTTTTATTTGTTCACCTTTAACCTTTAACCGGGAATTTTAGCCGGGTTTTCAACGTGAAATGAATGAACAACAAATCCTTGAGATGATATTTGATTCCGTATATTTACACAGATTTACGGTAAGTTAAATTGCTGTTTGAAATTATTTTATAGTTTCGAAAGCGATTTACACCGCGGCTACTCGCAATATTATTGCAGCAAGATACAATATGTAAACCAAAATATAGACCGACTTTTTACCAGAGTATTTTTGAGATATTTTTATTTTTAGTACAAAGTCTTTGTGCTTTCGCGAGTTTCAAAAATAGCGCGCGGTAGCAAATAAAATGTTATCGTTGTTTTCAAGTTTTGTAATGACATCTATTTTTTAGACATTTATCAAGGCCGACGGCCTTTTGTAGTTGCCCTAGTTGGAATAAAATACCTGTACCCATAAAAGTGTACTAAAGAAGCTAATTATATGTCTGTATTTACTTCGCATATGGTTTATTTTTTCAACTCGCACATTTCACTCAATGTCGTAAATGGTTTTAACGGCAAACAATCACTCTGGTTTCGCTTTGATTCTCCTTTATTCTCTCTGATCCGTTTTGGTTGTTTAACTGTACTCGTCTCACGATCACAATATGTTCAATGTTCGAGTAGTTCATATTTCACTGTCAAGCAAAGTTCATGTTTCAATGTAACGCTTTCATCGACGACACTCAAATGCCATAAAATATTGAAAACAGTAGACACACACTTGTCAAACTACATTTGCATTGTAATTCGTTAAGAATATTAATTTTGTAACCATTTGCCAAACTTCTGAAATTAGCATGTTGCTATCTTGTTCATTAATATTGTATAATCCTTTTCCAAACTGTTCCTGTTTATTGTTGATAACCGAATCCATTTATACTGTATTCACATTGATTTTTTTACAACATCATTGCAGTACATGTCATTTTTCAACGTGGCAAAATTAAACAACTCACAAGTTTGTGAACCAATCATGTCCAAATAAAAAGTTCTCAACTGGCCTTATAGTTCACATTACACTTTAATACTCCCACTCAACTCATCTCAACTCAGCGCAGCAATCACTATCTATAAGATACACTAATATTGTAGATAACCCACCGCAAGCCCCAATCATCACATCAGTCCTCATTCATTCTTGTAGATACCTTGATACAATTTGACCTTGATTTGGAATTGGATATTTGACAAGCACATGTCCATTTGCCATAAGTTGAATCCACATTATTTAACCTGATAATAAACAGCTCTCAAGTGTACATTATTCATTCCTTTTTGAAAACCAGGAACAAAACAAACAATGTTCAGTTTTACGGTTTGGATTATTAGGATTAGAGTTAGTGGTTAGGGTGTTCCTAGCTGTTCTGGGCTGTTTCGACATTACAGGTCAATTAAGCACTTGCTAGACATATATTTCCCTTGGGAATATACCTGCTCAATGCCATGCAACAATCTGCCAATCAATCAATCAATCACGCCTATACAACCAGTTCTTTTTATGGAGTCTAATTGGACACCACTAATTTAACCTGCCACGTCAGATACAGCAGCGGAAGCCTCCACTCACTTGTTGAACCTTTTCATCTCAACTCAAATTAGGGATTTTGGTATCACTTAGTCTGTTCAGGATGGAATGCAGATATTTTTAGCCATTAAAATAATAAGAAGAAATTTAAAAAAACCCGCTGTCATACTGTATTAATAGTCTCATTACCCAAGATCGATTGCAACTTAAATAAAGTCGCTGTAACTCTTATTTGTCTGTCTCTTTTAGAATGGTATATTTTAGGGGTCAAATAAAGCTTGAGCCACGCCCAGGTTGGTCTCCTTTAGGGGTTTAATTCAAAATTCCAATGAGCATCCCCATCACTTTCATTTGGGAGTCCCACGGCCGGGGGGAGGGGGGGGTATTTGGTCACATTTTAGAAACACATGTACAATCATACTTACTTGATTAAATGAAGAAACAGCTATGTCAGCTAACAATTTTGTATCGGACACATCGTCCCATCCAAAAGGGATAGTTGTGGCTGCCTGGTGGCTGTCGATGTATTTCCTGCTGGCACCTAAAGTAATATTGCTGTGTTAGAAAGAATTATATTAAGGGCTTTTGATTGGGTATGGAAAAAATCAGAAAATTACCACTGGAATCTCTCATGTGCAAATTTTGCGATTTCCTGTTTTACTCAGTTTTAAAATGACTCTAACCTTATGCTGTGCAGTAGTCACTGTGGCATGATTGAAATATATACCGTATTTCCTCAAAAAAAGTCTGACGACTGGCCAAACCCTTGCTCCCCTCTCCTAGGCATTTTGCTCCATCTACCCCCCGGATGAATAATAAGAAAATTTTTTGCCCTCTTCCCAAAAGTTCCACGGTGACCAGGGATTTCATTTATAGATATACAGTGTATGAACCGACTCCACTGTAGTGACAAGGAAAATGTGATGTCCTGAGGGATGAGCAGACTCGAATTGACAGTAATAACAGCATTCATAATTAGCCGATGAAGCTATCAGTCTGCCTGGGCTTTTTTTGTCAACACCTGGAATTGTAAAAGTGATTATGACCAGTGAATGACATGTTTTCTCTGAGTATAAAAATGCTCTACCTAAATGTACCAACCTTAGGAATCACAACATGTGGGAAATGTTTTTTCCACATGTTGTAAATGAACGTTGATTTTGCCTGCGTGGGTCTTTTTTCCCCGACATTTCCTCCTTGTAGATGTTGAAAACAGCTGCTTTAGTGAGGCATGCCAGCAGGTGTTTAACGTCACTGTTGGGTTGGCCATCGGCGTTCATAGTAAACTTGCGGAACCATGCCTCTGCGAAGTCAAAGGCAGGGCTCCGCTATCTTCCCCCTTTTACCATTTCCACCTCCGACTCCACCTCTGCCTCCTCCTCTTTTCTTTTAATTCCTTTGCCTTCTCATAGTAGCTATTTGTTAAATAAAAAAACATTAAAATTCAAATGATAGTTTATTAGAAAAAGCCAATTAAATTGCTAAAAATGCGCAATAATTACGGTAGTGCGGCTTCAAAAGTCCTTTCAAGCTCTTGTTGTGAGTTGGCCTCCCAGGAAATTTTCCATCTGGGTGATATGGTTGGGGTTGATTTTCTCAGAGCCTACAACTCTACTCAAAACCCATCCACTGAAGTCGATCACATACGCAATGCACAACACAAGGTAAACTTAGTAGAAGACAAGGGAGTATCCACGAGGGATAAGTATTTATGAGTGCATATAAAAGAAACACAACATACACAGAACGTACCACGTTTTTGCAATGCCATAAACTATGCACCAAGCTTTGATGCAAATCCTTACTCCCTCAATTAAATGCTTCTTTTCCGACGGTGCCCTGCCACCATGACGTTTGTCGGTGTCCAAAACCTAAAATAAATGCAAATGAATGAATGAATACAAAAATAAATCAATCAACACACATACCCACATCAATCCATACAACATGCTTGAATGAACAAATAATTGAATATTACATAAATTAGCAGTTCATTGTTTGGATGGATTGATTGATTGATGGGTGGTTGGTTGGTTGGTTGGTTGGCTATGTGGGTGGGTGGACAGGCAGGTAGGTAGATAGGTAAGTAAGTAGGTAGGTAGGCAGAGTTGCATTGTAAAAAGGTGTGTATATTAAAATCTAATTAAAAATGCTTGATTGCCATACTTTTGGAACTCTTGGATTACAGCATATTTACACTAACACTAAAATATTGTTCAGCAGGAATTCTTTTCGCTGGTGCTGGTCTTTGTCCCAATATATTGTCCTTTGTTTTATAACAAAACTGATTGGCAGTTGCTGTATGCAGTCGTCCTCACAGCAGGACCCTTCCCAATCCTTGAGAACTTCTGATGACTCAGTTTTCTTGGAAAGTGTTTCTGTAACAAAGGTACCTCAACATTTACTTGACTAAATAATTCACTCAATAAAGTATATGAAAGCCATAAATGATACTCACTACTTTTAAGTTTTTGTGTTTTTTCTCCACTCTACAAAAAAAAACCATTGGGTTACTTCTCATTACAATGCCAATAACTTTGACATTTGAAATAGTTAATGCGCCCAGCCTTGTGCTTGGGCAAGCAACATGCGCAGACTCAGTAATGCGTTGATCATCACTGCCTTTTGTTTAATACGACAAATAAACACGCTAGTGAAAACGAAGCTTAAACCAAAGGATGTCAATGAAATAGACTTGCACCAAAGTCTTGCTGATTAAAGACCTGCGTGCATCGCAAACCCAAGATGCAACAAGATCAAACCCACTCAAGCATAAAACCCTGCTTACACTTTCGTTTATTAAACAAAAGTCACCACGCAACAAGATGAAACCCACTCAAGCATAAAACCCTGCGCGCACTTTCGTTTATTAAACAAAAGTCACCATGCAACAAGATTTTTGCGCATCTCAAACCCACTACGTGGAATGAAAAAAACCTGCAAAATTTTTGTTAACACATTGACTACTAAACCGGCCATAAACGGCCAAGAAGAGACCACAGACTTGTACCACTTGTGACGTCATCACTGTTCACGCCAGAGGATGTCTTTGATAATCAACGGATAGAGTTGGAAAATGTCTAACAAAGCATGCCTAAACGAGCACGAAATGTCGAAATTTTGATTTCTGCGCATGCCCGAGGAAAATATTGAATTAGTTGCTTCTACGTAGAAGGGGATGTTAGTTGCCGTGTTTTAAACTAAGTTTTAGACAGTTTGACATTAAACTGTTGAGATAATGGCCAGAAATAGGCATCTGGGATGTTAGATTGACGTTTTTTGGAAAAAGCCCAGTAGTCAATGGGTTAAGTAAGCTTACATTATTAACGCGCACTTGCATGTGTTAAAATACAGTCATTAACTCTTTCCTAAATTAAACTAATTTATAAAGAGGTAAATTACCTTGCCGTCTCTTTCACCCCAAAAAGCTGCATGAACTGCGATTTCTGCCATGTCGTACTCGTGAACTTTGTGATCAATCTAAAGATAAGAGTGATTCGAACACGAAAACGGCTATCAAAGAGTACTTAAGACACACACATTTTTGCAACGAGTATTCCATGTGCTGAAATGAGGTTATATAGTGTTATCTTTGATTCTTGATCCTCTATTTCTGAGAGCTTTCTTAGCGCATCTTGCACTTTACTTTCTCTAGGGTTTTCTACCAGTCATCCTCATCTATCTGTGAATGGAATGTTATTTTAAGCGTTAGTTAAATTATGAAAAATGCAGAACTAAAAATGAAACTTATAGGTTACCTCTTGTTCATCACTATCGGGGTGAAGTTCCATGTCCGGGTCCATATCCTAAGAGCATTTTGTGAAAAATATCTTGTATGACAGACATGAACTGAAAATGAAAAGCCAAACTCCAGACTCTTCTTCACCTCAGGTCTCTCGAACCGGTTGCGATCAGGTTTAGGACCTTAAAAAGGTCAGTTGTCACAATTAAAGCAGGAAAGTGCAGTCATTAGTCATCCTCACTTCATAATGGGTTCCTGTCATTTGTCAAGTACCATTCTACATAATCAAGTTCGAGATAGCGGGAGTCTACTGTATTTAGAAGGTTACCAAAATTTCTGTGACTTTCATGAAGTCATTATTTTGGGGATTCAACAATAAGCCAAACACTTCAGTCATTGTGTCTATCATGAGTAACACCCGGAGGGAGGGGGGGTGGGGGGGTGTTAGCAACCAGGCCTATAAAAGGATTTGGTTGAATGATATAGCGGTGCTGGGCAACCAAGTGTGCATTGCAGTACTAAAGGAGAGTAAGAGTGGCTATTGAATTTTATGCAAGTTATACTGTATAATAATTACGAGTGTTCAATGATAACTTAATGTATATCTTTTAATTTACTTCAGACCACAAAGAAAGCAAAAGATCCTTTGTGAACCCTCACGTTTTGTCTTATTTTGTGGCCAAACCTGATGCAGAACAGCATACCATGTGGGTTAATTCAGCTACTTGGCAAAGAAAAAAGTATCACTGGTGTGGGTGAACACTACAATACCCATGATTGTATTTCCTTTGTTTAGCTTTTCATTGCAGTGCATTGTTTGGTCTTTTGTGTCAGTTCTGCCACATTCTTGGCAAACGCCTGCTTGTGCAGCTCTGTAACCGACAACTTTGATTGGCACCGGATTCACCGCATTGCTCACCAGTTGCATACACTGTATGTCTTCAAACAAGTGCCACCGGTAATCATGAAGGTATTACCCTTTGTCCCCCACTCCCTACCCACCCTCCATCGCTGGTAGCAACTTAATTTTATTCCCTTAAAATACATACCTCTTCTTTTTGCCAGCAAGAATTGTCTTAGGCATTGCTACTTTTATCAAGTGCTCCATTTCTTCTCTGGATCCAGTCTGAAAATTGGTTTGGGTATCTACATATTCAGTTCCCCCCACAATTTTAGCTTGGTAATATTAAAAATCACAGTTTTTCCTCAATGGCTGCAAATTCGGGCATTTCCACAGCATCAAGGATCTGCCAAATTGACAAAATATACAGTTCCAAACACAGAACAAATACTACTAACAATATTATTACAGTAAACACCTGTGTATAAGAAACTGGATTATAAAAACCTGCTGACTGAAATTCGCAAAATTAATGTAATACCTGTCATGAAATAAAAAGAAAATAACAATAGTGACTATATTTGCGAGCAGACCACTCTCTATAACATAGCACTACTGGTACTGCTTAGGTTGTTCCATGTTCGAAATTTATTATGGTGTTTTTAGGGTGTTTTTTAAAGTGTATATTAAAGCTGCGAATAGATGAAAATGACATTTAACCATTTTGGGGGGTTGTCCTCTCAGTGGTAAAAATATTATTGTTTATCAATATTTAATAGACTTCACATGAACTTCGAACTTTAAACACTCGTCTCCTTTTTTCAAAATTTGAGATTCCCAGTTGGGGGTGTGGCTTATCTATAAGTGTGACCAGCTTATGATACATGAAGAACCATTCACAGGTATTGACATTTTGTAATACAGCTCACAGCCTCAATAATTTTTCAAGTAACATCTGTCAGAATAACTTGTGAATTTTCAAAATGCTTACCTTCTTGCAACAAAATAACATTACAGCGTACTGTCGCTGTGCCCTATGGTCCACTTCAAGAACTGAATTACTCTATGATCCTTTCCATATCGTCGAAGTCCTGATCATCAGCTGATAAGCATTTATGAACAAAATGATGTCAACATGCCCACACTCTTGTGTGCATTTTCATACCTTTTTTAAAGCGTCCTCTCTTTCACAATGTTCCTGGCCCTTATACTTGGGGCTTAGCTCCTCAAATTGTATTCGGAAACATCTGGATTTTACTCTGCAAACAGAATAATATTTTTAACAATACAGTCGAACCTGTATATAACGGCCACTCTTTAGCAGTCCCATGTTTGTCTGTTTTTGTTATTTTTACCTGTATTAAGGGGCCACACTGGAATGGAAACCTAAAGGCACGTATCCAGGGGGGCTAGCAGCGAGGCCTGGGACCTAGTATATATGATTGCACATTTTAGAAATTTGGCCGAGCGAGACTAAGTACTGGTTTGTTTAAAATAAACATGGCGGACGATGGCTGACATGACGTGCGTTTGTGTTCGTTCAGAAATATTTTGGCGATTCAACGTCCAAACATCTATGGGAACGATTCGGTCGCCGTTTAACTGAACTTTGGTCATTGTGGGACACCATGGATGAAAATTCCACAGCAAACTCCCGTAGAGGTACGTTTCTCGAATGATTGACAGATTTCTTTACTTGTGCGATCATGTATAGCGGAAAAGCGGCAAGATGAAAGGGCGCTGCCTGCCCCCCTGCACGTATCATTTTACAATTTTATTTTGCTTAAAAAGGGATATATGGATCCATCAACACTACAGCACCATCAACACTGCACTACAGAGTTATTGTTTATTGCTGCATGTAGTTCACCAATTTCGTAAATACTTCAGTTCTAGATGTCAATGTACTGTATCGCTTGATTGTGTTATGTTGGCTTGAATTATCAGTTGCTAGTGTATAACACTGTACGTCAATAAAATTGACATTCAACCACGCACACAAAGTATTTTTGGCGAACCTGTATTAAATGGCCACCTGTATCAAGCGGCCAATTTACAAAGTCCAAAGGGTGTTTCATGCATGCCCTAAAATGCACGTATACAACGTTTTGCCGCTGTTTTCATACAAATCATGCTTCATTTAGATCAAACTGAAAAATCACTCACGACAGTTGATTTATAATTTTACAAAAAGTAATACCGAATTTTAAGGTGGCCCGCGGTTATTTATTGGAGCGGAGGCTCCCTTTTTTAAAACTAATTTTCGGCATGAAAGCGTTAACCGATTTCTGTAATGTTTGGTAATCTAAACAAGGAATCTTCAAATTATAGAAGGCTTTTAATTTTAGGGCAATCGGAAATAAACGATTAAGAGATACAAGCGTTAATAAAAGACCTTGTTTTTAAAAAAAACGCGAATATTTTCATAAAACGAAGATAGATTTTTTTTCTAATTACGTTCAATGAGTTCCAAGACTTCAAGGTTTACTGTGAGTAAGTTTCCACAAAAACGGCTGCACAGAAATTGCTACACAGTTCACTGCTTAATTTTCGCTTCAAAATGATATGCTAAAATAATTATTATATCGCACCTATCATTGGAAAGTTTAATGTTATCTAAAACTTTGCTGAATAATCGGAAAAGATCGGAAACTCGAAGGAAAAGCTATAAGCGAATGAAGAACAAGATGTTTATGTGCGTAATTTGTGAATTTCAAGATATTCAAGTTTGTTCGACTTTTGAAAAAACTACCGATTTGTTTTCGCTTATTTCTAAGTATGATAAAATACAGCATATATACAAACGGCCTAACCTTGTTTCAGGCGTGTAGCGTTGATGAAGCTCGGAGAATTTGGCTCGTCAATTTAGCTACTTCGTGTCTTCTATTTTTCAAATGCTAGGAAAACCCCTCGTGTTCCGTAAATTATTCAAACTTGCTGCGTTCTGGAATTTATTTGTCACTTGGGAATTTTACGGATCATCGAAAATTTAAATGATAATGAACGATCAATGACATTCCAAGGAAATTTCGATGATCCGTAAAATTCCCAAGAGAAAATCCCACAATGCAGCATATTTGAATAATTTACGGAAGACGAGGGGTTTTCAAAGCAGCATTGGTAAAATGGAGGACATGAAGTAGCCAACTTGACGACTTAAATTCGCCGAGCTGCGTCGAGGCTACACGCCCAAAACTAGGCGAGGCTGTTTTTATATATGCTGGATTTATCATACTTAAAAATTACAGAAAACAAATCGGTAGTTTTTTTTCACAAGTCAAACAAACGTGAATATTTTGAAATTCACAAATTACGCACTATAAACATCTTGTTTCTTCATTTGCTTATAACTTTTACTGGGAATTTCCGATCTTTTTCCGATTATTCAGCAAAGGTTTAGATGGTATCAAGCTTTCTAATAATAGGTGCGATCTTAGCATTATTGAAGCGTTCTTGCAACAGATGAAGCAAATACACGAGCATATTATTTTGAAGCTAAATTCAGCAGTGAACTGTGCAGCAATTTCTATGCAGCCGTTTTTGTCGAAACTTGCTCATAGTAAACATTGAAGTCTTGGAACTTATTGAACGTAATTAGAAAAAAATCTATCTTCGTTTTATGAAAATATTCGCGATTTCATAAAAAAAACAAGGTTTTCTAATAGCGCTTGTATCTCTAAATCTTAAATTTCGTTGTCCTAAAATTAAAAGCCTTCTAAAATTTAAAGATTCCTTATTTTGAATACCAAAAATTACAGAAATCGGTTGACGCTTTCCTGCCAAAAAGTAGTTTTAAAAAGGGAACCTCCGCTCCAATAAATAACCGCGGGCCACCTTAAGCTAAATTTGAAGTATTCAATAACATTAATAACACAATCCAAAAAAAAGTGTGCTCATGCTCATACACTTCTGAGAAGGGGATTTTAATTATTTTATTATTAAGTGGCTTATTTTTATCAAACTGCCCTCAAAATGCACGAAATGCAGGCTCAGGGAACCTAATTTTTCAGAATTTCCCGTGGGAGAATGCCCCCAGATAGTCCTCTACTAACCTGCACCTCCGACATTCAAGATATTGCGCCTTTGGTGTTCACGATTTCGAACCCTTTTAGAAAAGCTGTCTACACCCCTGCACCTGCCATTAATAACACAATCCGAAAAATGCATCAAGTGCTTTCCCTTTGTAGAAAAGTGTGCTCTTCCACTTTTCTGAGAAGGAAATTTTAATTTATTTTTTATTGGCTTCTTTTTTCTACTCACTTGAGTTGACTGGAATCAAGTTTGGTAGTTACAATAGGCACTGTGTGTGGTTTCTTTTCGCCTCGCATTGTAGCTGATCCAGCCTGATCAAAGGAAATCCAGTAAAAGAAAAACTGTTTTTTAAGGGAATATATCATTATATTGTAGATAACCCACCGCAAGCCCCAATCATCAAATCAGTCCTCATTCATTCTTGTAGATACCTTGATACAATTTGACCTTGATTTGGAATTGGATATTTGACAAGCACATGTCCATTTGCCGTAAGTTGAATCCACATTATTTAACCTGATAATAAACAGCTCTCAAGTGTACATTACTCATTCCGTTTTGAAAACCAGGAACAAAAAGAAACAAGGTTCAGTTTTACGGTTTGGATTATTAGGACTAGAGTTAGTGGTTAGGGTGTTCCTGGCTGTTCTGGGCTGTTTGGACATTACAGGTCAATTAAGCACTTGCTAGACATATATTTCCCTTGGGAATATACCTGCTCAATGCAGTGCAACAATCTGGCAATCAATCAATCAATCAATCAAGCCTATACAACCAGTTGTTTTTATGGAGTCTAATTGGACACCACTAATGTAACCTGCCACGTCAGATACAGCAGCGGAAGCCTTCACTCATTTGTTGAACCTTTTCATCTCAATTCTCTGTCTCCCGTGATTCTCTTGTGTCTCCTGATCTTGTGCCGGTATTCATATGTTCGGTCATATTAAATTGTAATAATATTGTAATGGCGATGGGGATACTTGTCGTCTCGTTTAGGGGTGTAAATTAGGGATTTTGGTATCACTCAGTCTGTTCAGGATGGAATGCAGATATTTTTAGCCATTAAGGAATCGTTTAGGGTCACACGCGAAGAAATTAAAAAAAACCCGCTGTCATACTGTATTAATACTCTCATTACTCGAGATCGATTCCAACTTAAATAAAGTCACTGTAACTCTTATTTGTCTGTCTCTTTTAGAATGGTATATTTTAGGGGTCAAATAAAGCTTGAGCCACACCCAGGTTGGTCTCCTTTAGGAGTTTCATTCAAAATTTCCGACGAGCATCCCCATCACTTTCATTTGGGAGTCCCGGGGGGGGGGGGGGGGGGGTATTTGGGGTCACATTTTAGAAGCACATCACATACATGTACAATCATACTTACCTGATTAAATGAAGAAACAGCAATGTCAGCTAACATTTTTGTATCGGACACATCATCCCATCCAAACGGGATAGTTGCGGTCGCCAGGTAGCTGTCGATGTATTTCCTGCTGGCACCTAAAGTAATGTTGCCATGTTAGAAAAAATTATATTAAGGGCTTTTGATTGGGTATGGAAAAAATCAGAAAATTATCACTGGGATCTCTCAGGTGCATGCAAATAATACGATTTCCTGTTTTACTAAGTTTTCAAATGACTCTAACCTTATGCTGTGCAATAGTCACTGTGGCATGATAGAAATATATACGGTATTTACTCAAAAAGTCTGACGACTACCCAAATCCTTGCTCCCCTCTCCTACGCATTTTGCTCCACCTACCCACCGGATAAATAATAAGAAAATAAATTATTTGCACTCTTCCCAAAAGTTCCACGGTGGCCAGGGATTTAATTTATAGATATACAGTGTATGAACCGACTCCACTGTAGTGACAAGGACAAAGTTATGTCCTGAGGGATGAGCAGACTCAAATTGACAGTAATAACAGCATTCATAATTGGCCGATGAAGCTATCAGATGAAGTGACTAATCATGCTTGAAAACAACAACAGTGGCACTGAAATTAAGATGAAGAAAATTTGCTTAACATATTTCCTCTTGCTCATATGTTAGGTTTCAAGCTGAACAGCTGCTGCTTTGTGGGCAAATTTTAGTCCTTTGGAAAAATGGATTTTCAGAATGTACAACATGATTATTAAATGAGACATGTTTTTGTTCGATCACAACACTTACCCTGAGAAGTCTACTTTCTCCACAGTTTTGCACAATCGTCAAGAATTCCTCTTCCTGGTTGATGACATCAATGTCTGATGCTGTAGCTTCCCTTATCTGTAAATCACTCTACAATGTCATTCTAAGGGTACAATGTTCCAAATACCTTGCCCTAATATTATTTTGGGTTATAAGAATTAAATTTATTTGAAGCCTCACAACACGAAAGGGATCTTATTAACAGGGGTGGATTTAGGGGAGGGGCTGAGGGGGCCGGTGGCCCCCCTTTTGCTTTCATTACATCAGATACATTTTTCTTCAATATATTTGTCTTTATTTCTTTAATATATGTTATCAATATGAACATTACTAGGATTTCGTTTGTTCAAAAGTTTGAGTTGATTCAAGTCATGTTTAACCACAACCACAACTGCATTTGATTAAATATTTCAGCATTTCTGGTTCAATATGGGATACTGGCATTTGTCAAATTTAAGCGCCCAGAATGCACCAGATTGCATCTCAGAGTACTGAAATTATCAAAACTTTCCAGGGAGGCATGCCCCCGGACTCCCCTAGAAAGGTGTGCTAAAGCGCGCTGAGTGGGCGTTAACATGCCCAGATTGTCTCTCATAGAAATTTATGCAGCCCCTCTTTCTAAAATGCCTGGATCCACCCCTGATTAATCTAGACTCTTATAACTTGATAGCCTCAATCAATGTTTTGAATTTCAGCAGTCCTTAAAGGGAATCTCGGTTAAAAAACAGTTTAAACTCCAATGTATACGTAATGTTTCTCTTTAACTAGTCTTGGGGTTTTAAGTCGATATTTCTGTAACTGGTTCGAATGCGAAGTGTTCGGTTTTCCATTTAAATATCCCACGCCCTGCCATGTTTCATTATGGTAATTTTATGACGTCATTGCGTTGTCGGAGACTTTAATTTCGAGTCTATGGAAGAAGATTTTGCGGTTATTGAGCCGGAATACGCATTAAATGCACATACATATCTCTAATTTCACACAAAGCTGACTTAAGCTGACGTATCGAAAATTAAAAGTGAATAAATTGGCACGGCCTGCAAAAACTGTGAAAAAATGTCTACGTAGGATCTGTGAAAGATTTAATCAGCCAAAAATAGAAATACAAATAAAATAAGCAAGGCTGATACTACATAGAACACTTAACGCGACAACGACATGATAGAGTGCAAGTTGAAAGCCACAATGCAATGCACGACAACTCAATGACGTCATAATCGCCCATCAAACTTTGCGAAAACAAACATGGCGGTGCGCGGGAAATTTGAAAGTAGAAAAAGCAGAAACAAAATCGCCTAGTATTCAAAGCAGTTAAAGAATTATTGACTTCAAACCCCTAAACCAGTTTTACACAAACACCAACTTATGATTTGGAGCAAAACTGTTTTTCAGCCGAGATTCCCTTTAAGACACTGCATTGAAACACCATAAAAATTAATAAAATTATACACATAAATAACTATATACACTGTACTTGGTTCCAAAAAAAATAAACCACCATTTCTGTTCTCAGAAGCATTCTAAAATTTAAATCTAGGCTGCATGTATTTCTAGATGCCAAATAATTTATTTACCAGAAAACGTTTTCCCAACTTTCAACAAGATTAATTCATGGTTGTCACATAAGAAAACAAAAACTCCCTGATTTTGGCAAGAAATTCCTTTATCAGATATCAAATTACCTGACCTAAAAGGCACTTTTTCCTCTGACATTTTTCCTGATTTAATGCAAGCATGTAAATAAAATGCTGAGAGCTGACAACTACAGTGTACCTGTGCCTTACCCTTGTGACAAAGTCTCCCAAGACTCCATCATGGATGTCGACACAACTTGCCCTTGTTAGGCCCTGCTGCAAATCTCCAGTTGCAATGTACCAGTATACAACTTGTGCCAAATAGGGAAAGCCTGGCCCACCCCTGGACAAGACTGTAGGCTACCATTCTCCCAAGAACTTCAAAAACTCCAGTTAGGACATTTCACTGCGATAAATGGGGATTACACGCTCAGGTGGGCCTTGGAACATCTTGATCCCTGCATCTCCCATTGCTAAAGCAAGGAAAGCATGTGTGCTCTCAAAGATGAAATGTTCTAGTCTATCATTGCTGTACCTGATGATGTAGATGGCATATCATTGGGCAAAGCTGGTGGTATAATTGCCGACACATTGAGCCCGTCTTTAACAGGGGTCAACATAGCTGGTAAGTCATCTTCATTATCACCAAAAGAGCCCTCAATCAATTCCTTACTGACATTTAATCTGACATACAGTTTACCAGTTTACGTGTGCAAAGTCCCACAAATGGTTCTCTGTCACCACTGGTGTCATAATAGTGTTTCTGTCTCTCTTGACAAAGTCAAAGTCTTTCCTTGATATTAAAGGGTATTTTATACGAAATACTTCTTTAAGTTCTTCGCAAATACCTTGTTCCTCGGCTCCAGTTAAGAGATCAAACTCACCTTTGACAAGGAACATTTCCTCTTTGATAATATATTCCTGATCATGATCATTTGCATCTTCCTCATCAGAATCAGCTTCATGAATCACTTTATCCAGTAGATAAACTGTCTTTGGTACAACCTGTACCTTTTGCTTTGTGGCAGGAGCTTTTCTTTTCCGTAATGGATGTCCCGTCAAAGACCTGTCACTTCCAGATGCTGACAAAGCTGTAGACGTAGCAGGTCGAAATTCTGCAGGTCCCGTTGATCGATTGGGTTCGCCGCCGAGCCGTCTTGCGGTAGATGATGCTGAGGACTGGATTAAGTTCCTCGTTCTGTTTACCAAAGTATGTATCGAGCTTCCTCCTCTTGAATTTACTAACTTTTCTCGAACACATCTTTGCACAATTTCGTCCAATCTTTCGCTGGGTTCAGTGGAGCTTTCCACCATAGCCCACTTCGAAAAAGAGTGACAGCCTGGGATCGAGAGTGGGCTGAGTGACCGCCCGAGCGTTTGTGGGATTGTTTGGGGGGGACGCGATGGCAAACTGCATGCGCAGATGACAAATTTCTAGATGATTTTTTAGCGTGAAATAACGTATCTTTTTTAGTTGATTGCCGTGGTATTTTCCTTGAAATCTACAATAACATTCTTGAAGGAAAAACCTAATGTGTCATTCCAGAAAATATCCTACCCCCCACGGAGGGTTATTTTGTTTGGACCCCCCCACCCCTTCGGAATTTCCATTCCAGCGGGTGTTTGATGAACCCCCTACCCTCCGGAATTTCCATGAGTTTTAATCTGAAAATCCCCTACCCCCTGGAAATTGAAACCCTTTTTATACTTGAAAAATAGCGACAAAAGCTTACCAGTTAGCGCAACATTTATTTCGATCACTTTCATCAACACGCACACGGCTAACACAGCTTACCGAAAGAACAAACAATGAACGTGAATCGCAAATTTAATCCAAAAAAGAAAGAATATCTTTCTTTCCAATCAAAAATTTAACTTACTTGTCTTGAAGTCTGATTATGTTTTTGTTTTCAAGAGATTTTGCCATTGCTAGCGCTTACTCAACGAAGGAATCGTTCGCGTTCGTAACAAAGCTGAGCAACCTGGCTTTTCAAGAAACAACGGTCAGGGGACTGGGAAGGAGTTTTGGTCGGCCATTTTGATACGGTTCGGTTCAGTTCGGAGGTTCATGTTTGCAACTTCTAGAGACAGTTTTGAGAGGCGGGAAACTAAGAAAATAAAAGATGCATGAAAGAACAAGATGTTTGGGATTATTTCAATGGTCAGAACGTTTGATTTGGCTTGTTTCATTCTCCGATAATAGAGACAAAGTACGTAAGTATTTCTTACGAATTTTGATGTGCTTGTTCAGAAAGGAAACCCTCTGGAAAGAAAACTCTTTTTGTACCCCCCCTCCCCTTCGGAAATTTATCACTTTTTAGACCCCCCTACCCCTCGGAATTTCCGTGACCCTCCGTGGGGGGGGTATGGATATTTTCTGGAACGACACAATACGAAAAGACTACAGATGCCCGAAATAAAGTATTTCCTTTCTTTATAAACAGCTGTAGTTTAATATTGTTGTGAATTTTAACTACTTGTTTACGTTTTTTTCCTACCTTGGTTGCGCAATAAAATTCGCCATTTGAGTGTGCATTTAGACCCGAACAATCCCAGAAACGTTTGCGCGGCTACTCTCGATCCCAGGCTATCACTCTTTTTCGAAGTGGGCTATTTGTTTTGCTCGAGGTGGACGTCCGAGATTTGTACCCAAGTCCCCAAGGAGCTCTTCGCAGAGAAGGCCCTGGGGACGAGATGTTTTGTTGACAGCGTTTGGAAGATTGTTGACAACGATAGAAACTTGTTGATCGTGAAAGTTAATTTTGTTGATCTTAATATTTCTTGACCTTGAAAGAAACTTGACCCTGTTGAATGTGAATTGATTTCAATTTTGTTGATCGTAGATGTTAATTTTCTTGATCTTGAAATATTTCTTGATCTTGAAAGAAACTTGTTGAATATGAATTGATTTTGTTGAGCTTGAATGAAACATCTCTTGGCGTTGAAAGGAAGTTTGTTGAACGTGAAGCTATTTTTGTTTCTTGAATTTTGCACCATTTGGCTTTCCATAGTCAAAGGCCTTGCTTAGATCCAGCATAATAAGGCCGTTTAAATTGCCTCTGTCCATATTCAGTAGTAACGTGTCCGTAATGTCAATAAGAGCGGTAACACAAGAGTGATTCTTCAGATACGCAGATTGGTTGTTGAGAAGAAGGCCAAATCTTTGAAGCCATGACAGAAACGTAACATGAACGTGTCGTTCACAAATCTTTGAGATAACGGGTAAGATGGAAATCGGTCCATAATTCAGTTCCACTGATTTATCGCCTGATTTTCACGGGCGATCTTCCAAATGTCTGGAAACGTGGCAGTATCAATACTTTGTTTTTGTATTTAGTTCACACACAAACCTTTGAACATAGACACGAAGATTATAAGCGTTTGTGTGCCTGTATATGAGATGCTTCAGCCTTTATAGAGTTTTCCAGAAGACAGTACCTTGCAATAATTATTGGCATATATGCGGTATTTTAATGTTAAGAGGCTGCACCTTAAAACAGACCAATGATTTTGGCTCAAAAAATAGTTTGTGCTGATTTTATTATTATAAGTACAGGTTACCAAACTATAAATAAAAATGTATTTATTTTGTTTTAGTATCCTTTATTTATAAAATATTGACTCGCGAAGTTTGGTCGGCCGGCGAGGTCAAAATCGAGCCTAAACAAGCCATTTCAAAAAGCGCTTCGAAATTTATTCTCGCAATGTAAATTGGACTAAAACCACCGTCAAAGTAAAGAAAAATGCTTATTGTTGGAATCTAGTAGGATAACGATCGAAATATTTAAAAGTAAAACGTCCAAATTATTATTTGACTAGACCACACTAAATCTGCAATAGCGATAGCACCGATTTTCAGAAAATTATTTCTCAAAAGTGGCACCAGATCTAAAGTTTTAATACGCTTATATCGAACACAATAAAGATAAACTTTCATTTTACGGCAAAACATTTTGCGGCCCGTGCAAATTCACTGTGTAATAATTCATTAAAGTTACTGTAATTACCGTCATTTCTTCAATATGCAAATTACTTACGGTTTATCGCAGGCATCTTAACTACCGGTTTCAGACTTCTACAAAACACACCAACCATCCTGAATATAGGAAAGACTTATAAGAAAAGCACAGAAGACAAATGAATGCACAGAAAGCCGAAATTTTTGAAGTTTACCTGCCATTGAAGAGCTGATCCAGCCTGATCAAAGGAAATCCAGTAAAAGAGAAACAGTGTTTTTTTAAGGGAATATTTCATGTATGTTGTAGATAACCCACCCCAAGCCCCAACCATCGAATCAGTCCTCATCCATTCTTGTAGATACCTTCAATCAGCGACAATAGTGTTGAGACACTTTTTTTTAATTGTTTTTTTTTTACATCTTTCACAGGTCTTTTCCCATATACTAACCCCCTCCCCCCATCCATGTCCAATACTCTCGAACTGATATGATCCGTGAATGTTTATTGCACGACCTGTACGATCCGTACGACCCGTACAGGTCGTCAGACAATGCTTTACGGATCGTACAGATGGTAAAATTGCATATCATTAGTGAGACAGAGGGGGTACAAACACGTTGTCCGATCGTACGATCCGTACGATCAATACGGATCGTCAGACAATGCTTTACGGATTCGTATATTCTTCGTTCTATAAGCGTGAGGCCACGAACACGCTACACACATTGTATATTCTTCGTTCTATAAGCGTGAGGCCACAAACACGCAACACACAATGTATATTCTTCGTTCTATAAAGCGTGAGGCTACAAACACGCAACACACTTAAGCGTGAGGCCACGAACACGCTACACACATTGTATATTCTTCGTTCTATAAGCGTGAGGCCACAAACACGCAACACAATGTATATTCTTCGTTCTATAAGCGTGAGGCTACAAACACGCAACACACTTAAGCGTGAGGCCACGAACACGCTACACACATTGTATATTCTTCGTTCTATAAGCGTGAGGCCACAAACACGCTACCACACATTGTATATTCTTCGTTCTATAAGCGTGAGGCCACAAACACGCATAAGAATATGCAGTTCACCATCTGTACGATCCGTAAACCATTGTTTACGGATTGTGTACAGATGGTACGGATGGTACGATCGGACAACCTGTTTTCGACCCCCTCTTTCAGCCAAGTCTCACTAACGATATGCAGTTCACCATCTGTACGATCGGTAAACCATTGTTTCACCACCCGTACGGATCGTACGATCGGACAACCTGTTTCGACCCCCTCTTTCAGCCAAGTCTCACTAACGATATGCAGTTCGCCATCTGTACGATCCGTAAACCATTGTTTCACCACCCGTACGGATGGTACGGATCGTACGATCGGACAACCTGTTTCGACCCCCTCTTTCAGCCAAGTCTCACTAACGATATGCAGTTCACCATCTGTACGATCCGTAAACCATTGTTTCACCACCCGTACGGATGGTACGGATCGTACAATCGGACAACCTGTTTCGACCCCCTCTTTCAGCCAAGTCTCACTAACGATATGCAGTTCACCATCTGTACGATCCGTAAACCATTGTTTCACCACCCGTACGGATCGTACGATCGGACAACCTGTTTCGACCCCCTCTTTCAGCCAAGTCTCACTAACGATATGCAGTTCACCATCTGTACGATCGGTAAACCATTGTTTCACCACCCGTACGGATCGTACGATCGGACAACCTGTTTCGACCCCCTCTTTCAGCCAAGTCTCACTAACGATATGCAGTTCGCCATCTGTACGATCCGTAAACCATTGTTTCACCACCCGTTACGGATGGTACGGATGGTACGATCGGACAACCTGTTTCGACCCCCTCTTTCAGCCAAGTCTCACTAACGATATGCAGTTCACCATCTGTACGATCCGTAAACCATTGTTTCACCACCCGTACGGATGGTACGGATCGTACGATCGGACAACCTGTTTCGACCCCCTCTTTCAGCCAAGTCTCACTAACGATATGCAGTTCACCATCTGTACGATCCGTAAACCATTGTTTCACCACCCGTACGGATGGTACGGATGGTACGATCGGACAGCCTGTTTCGACCCCCTCTTTTAGCTAAGTCCCACTAATGACATGCAGTTCGCCATCTGTACGATCCGTAAACCATTGTTTCACGGCCGTACGGATCGTACGGGTCGTAAGGGTACACTGGTGCCATTTACCGATCGTATCAGGTCGTGTGTATTGGACAACACTCCCTCCCCCCTAACAATGTTGAAATCTACACCTCACAGAGTGCAGGATAGGTACAACATTGGAACGGGGGGAGGGGGTGCATTGAAAAGTATATATACACAACATTTTCTATGATAGAAACGAAAGATTGAAACTTCAAGCGTTTAGAAACCTTTTTGTAGGTAATTTCTTGATATTCTTTGATTAATTTCCATTCTAAAGCTCGGTGCGAACAAAAAACTACCGAAACTTGTTGTTTCGTTAATCGAGCACAAAGTGAGTCGTAAGCGAAAATAGCTTCCACGATAAAGTCTCTGCAAAACAATTTTTATGGGCCACTTATAATATTTTGCAAGTGATTAAAAGAATGGTCCAGCTTTAATGTGGTATTGTTTTTTTGCCTAATAATTATATACCAGACCGCATTTGACAAATGCGAAGTTTGTCAATATTTGTCCTCTCATTTAGATGCTGGAGATAGGTCTGTTGTCGAAGATCAAAACTTTTTGAAAACGAAACAAATGCAAAAAATATTTAGTGCACAATAAAGTTTAGGAGATACTTAACACACTGTGCAAAGGGTATGTTAAGACATCGTTTGGTTTAGTTGACACGAGCGTGTTGAACATACCCCAAATTTCATCCATCATGGCCGCTGCAGGAAGCTCGATATGCAAATTTCAACTTTTCTAAATTTTGAAAAAAGTAAAAGAATACCGAAACTTTTGATGTCATTTTCGAAAATAGTTTACTATAAGGGTTCTTTGGATCAAATAAAAAGAACTTCTAAATTTTGGAACTGTCCGCCGATTCTCGAGATTTTCAGGGATCCTCTCTTAAAAGTGTTTGGGCTTATTCATTAGGGGAGGGATCTGAAGGTTTTTCCATTGTAGTTAATTCTGATTTGGGGCGATTATTTTCGGTAGGGGTGCTTATTTTCGGTAGGGGGTGCTTATTTTCGGGATGGGTGGGGCTTACTATCACGGAACTGTGATGTACCGCATTTAAAATCATAAAATGCCTGCCAAAAATGCCTCAGATTATTCGAGAAAAGGTATACAGGCCAAAATGGCTAAATCACCAATTAGACACCACAATGTTATCATGTCTCCCATCACTGTTTCCTACCGAAAATAAGCGCCCCAAATCAGAATTAACTACAATGGAAAAACCCTCAGATCCCTCCCCCAACTAATATAAGCCCAAACACTTAAAAAAAATCATCCGGCCTTCAAAATGTAACCAAATCATTTTTGAAACGCATAATTCGTTCCTATAATATTCTTCTCATGAAGCAAACCAAAAATCCTTCTGTACATAAATATGAGCAGGGCCTATAGTAAAGGTACAGTACACCTGAAACTATTGACCCATTTGCCGCGGTTTTGCCTCGGCCAAACTGCAGATCGACGCCGCAGTCTCGCCTCGGTAATGACGCGGCATGCCAAAATTTTACCCCAGTTTCACCTCGGCTTTCTGCGTTAATGGACGCGGCAAGCGATGCCGCGGTATAACGGTAAGCCGCGGTAGAGTTTGAATAGGCTATTGTTGCTTTTGTTTTCAAGTTCATTAACTTCAATAGAAAAATGATTTTGAGATTATCACACCTCGAGCGGCGTGATTTTGTCGGCGTGATCGAAAGCTTTCGAGAAGGCTTGTCGGCTGGTCGACGTGATCTTCTGTGTAATAAAAGTATCAGCAAATAGATTTTGCTAAACTATAGACTACAAAATGTGGAAATAAACTTATCGAAATCTCGCTCGCTTCGACGTCGCACGGCTGGATAAAATATCCACACAGATTACAATCTTGTGGAATGTAAACAAACAAGCCTGCCACGTTTTCGCAGACTATTTTTTGCCAGGTTTTAAGGTTTATTTCCAAGTAAATTACTTTCCGTGAAAGAAGAAAATATTATTTTCTATTAATCTTTCGGTTTCTATGAGTGAAATATACTATGTGTTGAAAATGTTTTTCGAAGGAAATGCGCTCCGACTGGCTTCGCACGGACGTATGCAGATTCAGAAAAAAATATAATCCAGCTCCGGCGAGTATCGCAAATCTTTCTTGCCATGACGGCAAAACTTCTAAACAAAATAAAATGATATGTATAAAAATACGGGGTTGGAAGTATAAACGAAGTAAAGTTTATTTTACATGAAAGCGAAAGTTTCCAATATTATAAGCGGCGAGACTTTGTGTCGTGTTCTTAAACAAACATTTTGTCACGCATTGAACATCCAGGCGAGAGTTTCAGCGCGAATTTCTTCCAAGCGCGATGCTTTTAATTTTTTTGTTTCTGTTTCCCAAGGTGAAATTATTAACTTGAAAGTATTCTATACAGGATTTAAGACCAGGACTCTGAATCACATTTATCTCCAAGCTTCAATGTGCATGCGAATGAACAAACGAATTATGTTGAAGGTCAGATTATAAACGACGCTCGATTTCCGCCGTTAGCGATCGAAGAGCCATACGGCCGGCAATTTCAAAGTTTTCTTAAGAGGTTAGGTGAAACTGTTTGAGAATAGCAATTAATCAAGTATTGTTTCTTCTTGTCACCTGTTACGATCTGTTTACCGCGACTTACCGCGGTTTCCTTTACCGCGGCGTTCGGTCACGATCGTCCAGGACGAGGTTGAGGTTTTCGTGCTACCGCGGTGATTTCGCGGCAAAACCCTTCGGCAAAGACGAGGTTTCGCCGCGGCGCGGTGGGTCAATACTTTCAGGCGGTACTGTATATGTTATTATTTGGGGGTTAATTTTGGTCACTTTATTATTCAATTACTCGCCACCCCTCCCCGTCCCCCCTTTGGGAATTCCTCTTACTTCCCATCTGAACATTGCAACCGTAAAGTTTCAGTATCCACCTCGCCATGTCCACAGATTACAACACCTGGTGACAGCAATGGCCATTGATATCATCTTTACAATCGACAAGCCTAGTAAACTAGACATTCCACGGGATTCCCCGCAGTTATCATTTCTCGGAAACATTGTCGGTGTTTAGGTCAGCGGTTACCCTTGTTGAATAACAGTGTGATTCTTGTCACGGCAAGTGGGAATTAA
The DNA here is from genome assembly GCA_029204205.1 of Desmophyllum pertusum. Lineage (NCBI taxonomy): Eukaryota > Metazoa > Cnidaria > Anthozoa > Scleractinia > Caryophylliidae > Desmophyllum > Desmophyllum pertusum. The sequence continues at coordinate 3,773,091 of MU825875.1, forward strand.
CGTCCCTTGTGCGAAGAATGTTCACGCAATCACAAAGGTAATTGCTTCAATTTAAGATTTCCCGACTTGGCGTATAGGTAAAGATTTGAGTATTAATTGAAAAGGGAGCGCTGGTTGAAATCGCATTCAATCAATATCGAAAACGCCATGGACTCGGCTGTGCTGTTTATATTGCAAATGCTCGAGAATGCAGCAAGATAGAAGGTCTATATATTTGGCAAAACAATTACAAAAATATGAACTCCCTTACTTGCTCGAGCGAGTATGAGTTTCGCTTCACAGTCTAATCCAGAGTCAAACTGAACTATGCGGTGGGTTCTCAGGTGACCTTCAATATTTTTTTTACAGCTGCCAACAACCACACATTGCACGTTTGCTGGACTTTCTGCACTTGCCCCACACGCTCCTCCAACAAGTTTGGCAAAGCCACAGGAAGCCATATACTCCGGCTTTAAAACATATATAACACTACACTGCGTACTCTAGAGAGCTCAAATCCGATGTTAATTTCAAGATGCAAAAGATATAACGCGATTCGCAAGGCAATATCGTGCGTTGTAAAGCAATATAGTGTAGCAAACACGCTTTCCCCACGAGGTTGGTTTACCTGTGGCTGTTGGTTAATATGTAACTAGACCGCAGCCATACAGTGGAAGTTTCGTACACGCCATCAGTAAAGCCGACAGCAATGTTACCATTTCTTGTCAAGATAGGCTAGATTGAGGTAAGAAATACTTCCACATATTTAGTTAAGCATCTATTGTTTTAGTTTTCCTGGCGTTTTTTTGTCGATACTGATTTATAAACTGATATTTTGTCGCGTGTATTGTGTAAACTCGCTTGCAAATGGCAGCTCGCAATTCAAAATAAACCTTTACTAAACCACAAAATGCTTGTTTTGGGATCGATATTGTTTTATAAATATGATAAATGAAATCCCTGAGACATTTTGTGAGACTCGAAAGACTTTTTACGGGAGATCAGACCCACAGTCGAACTTTTCTGGATCAATGTTTGTGAAAGATGAAAGATCAAAATGTGAAGAGATTAGGTCAAGTGCCTTGTTTTCGAGACGCTCTCAAAATTTTTCGTTTTATTTACCCAAGCCAATTTTTCGATAAAAGCTAAGATGAAATGATACTTTTATCTTAAATAACAGTTTTGATAGGTAAATCCATGTACCAGATTGACTTTTCGTCCCACGAATTTGGCCTAAATTTTGACGTCACGCAACACCATCGCAGGGCATAATTTTGAAAATTCGATAAAAAAATCAGATTCAAATTATATTTGAATCTGACAGTGCTAAATAGCCGCTGAAAGATGATATTTTAATAATATGGGTTAGCTTTTCCTGCTATGGTTTTTATTTTGGCTCGCCGGCTTTCGATAAAAGTGGGATTTCAGCGCCGATTTGGGGCGTTTCTAGGGGGCAAACACAAAAAAATAAAAATAAATAAAAATCCAAACAACCTCAAAGTTATACTTTTGAAACAAGTTAGTAAAAGCCTTTACCATGACAAAGTTTGAGAAAATCTGATTTTTCTATCTTGCATAGGTTAAGGTGATAGTTACAGCAAGCCGCTCTTAACTGTTGAAGATCACTTTGATCCTGACTGGACATCCTCCAAGCTCTTTCGATTCTATATTTACAGGTGTCGCAGACTGCTCCAGGCAAACCATCTTCACTTAATACTTTTTGATTCACAACACTTTCGAACACTTTACTAAATTGGCTAGTAATAGTCCTTTTCCTCTTCTTATACTTGTCAACAAATTCCAACGAACAAACCCGACAGCAATCCTGTACAGTCTTTTTGGGAGTGAGATTTTCCACTCATGTCGACTGCCGTTTACAGAGGCGGTTTCATCGCGAAAATAATTTATAGCAGCCAAACGGCAAATGGCAAATAAAGTTCGAAAGTTCGCGTGGGAAACATTGAAATCAACATGCACAAATTGACCGCAAACGATGGCAGCTTGACATATTTGTCTAGCCTGTGCGACAAACTTTGCTCTAGAACGGTAAGCTTCAGTAAAAATAAGAACCCTACCATATTTGTACATACCGCAAGGTAGAACAAGAATATAAGGCTGGAATGAAGCAGGGTCCACGTTAAACCAGAGCAAGCTGAAAACAAGGTGGTACAACACGCAGTTGTGAAAATTCGGTATCGCGAGTCGCATTATAGCCACAGCACAAAATGTAACTTAACCACTCGATACCTCAAATCGCTTGAACTGTTACACTAATACATTGCGAAGTCTGGCGTGATTTCGTAGGGTTTCAGGAAATTTTTACCGAAGCTTTTCGTTAAGAGCAAAGTCTAGCGAATGGGCAAAACAAATATGTCAAGCAAACTGCTCTCCGTATTAGGGGCACGAAAAGTACTCGAAGTTTCTCGGTCGCTGATTGAGCGGAAAAATACAAAGGATTTTTTTCCGCAAATTACCTCTCGGAACTCGTGTAGTAAGATATCCTACCCAGGGGTTCTTTTCGTCATCAAGACTTCTAACCCCTGGGTCTCCGAGGATGGGCGGAAACAAACTACATCAAGTTTCTTTTCTACCTAATAGTTATTTATGAGCAAAAAATGAAAGAAATCGATTTTTCAACTTCTGCCACTCAATGTGTGGTTTTCCCTGACCTCGCTTCTTAATTAAAGCAATAATCATATACCAAATATTAACTTATCATTTGATTATTATGCACTCCTGACACATGAGATGAGGCTCACATAAGAGAGCTCACCTGTATGAAAGTCCTCTGCTATTGTCATGACATACACAACAGTTGTACGTAACACCAGGATACTATTTTTTTTGGAGTTGGGGGATAAATGAAATTCCAATCCTGTGGACTGTTCTCAATTACAAGGAGTTCATGGCACAGAAGTCTGGTTACATGGAATCTGTCAATTATGCCCACAGAGGTTTTCCTTTTGTTCACAAGACGGAATATAAGTATTTATAATAATAATCATAACAACAACAATTTTAAAAGAGGGTAGGCACCAAGCTAACTCTAGGTTAATTAGGGTGGCCCTCTAAAATTCCTATTTACAATATATGCAGTAATCTATATAGTCTAGTTGTTAGAAGGGGTTTTCGTGCACCCCCCGGAAATCATTTTCTAACTAGCGTTTCTAGAAGGGAAAATATGTGTAGATAACGATTTTTGATGTTAACATGTCATCAAAAGTGTCCCACGTACCTTTTATTTATGCTAATTTATGCAAATATGCCGCCATTACCGAAAAATGCTATTTTTGCTATATCTCAGTCAATTATGATAAAACCACCATGAAGACAGCTTCTAAACCTATGTTTTCAGGTCAAAGAACATGTTAACACTGTTTCTTGGATGATCACATGTGTCCGTGGCTAGTAAATATGCAAATAAGGGCCGCCATTACAGAAAAGTTTTATTTTTTTAATATCTCAGTCCATATTGCAGAAAAACATAGAAATAGTTATTTCTACCTCCCCAAAACAAGGGTCAAAACATCTAAAAAAGCGATTTAAAAGTGATTTGACTATTTCCTTAAATGCAAGTATGTCTATCTAGAAATTTGCAAACCAGGACCGCCATTGCGGGAAAATCGTTTTTCATAAATATCTCAGAGTTTCTTGCCGAAATATCAACATAGTTATTTCTACCACCCCCAACCAAGGGTCGAGACATGCAATAAAGCTATTTATGTACAACTGTGATGTGCTCTTGGCATGCATGTGTGTGTATTGGCAAGTCAGAAGTGACATTATTACAATATCTGCCAATATTACATTGAGACTAGGATACTACTGGTCATCATCACTGTCGAGTGAGTAGTCAGAGTCCTCATCTTCGTCTTCTCCTTCCTCATCGTCCTCTTCGTCAGCAGCAGTGTCGAGGAGATCCACTAATGCAGTTGGTAAAAACAGGGCCACAAGACCAAACGGTTCCAAAACACCATCGTCAGTTTTTATCCAGCCCTGACCGTCCTCGTATGGCTTTGGCTTCTCGATGATACCTGGTGGGCCCGCTTGTATAAGGCAACACGGTGATTCACACGTTGGACGTGTGGCTTCAGAGGCAGAGGAACATGGCGGTAGGCGAGCTAAGTCAAACCTTGGACTTGGGGGTGAGTTTCTCGTCTTCTCCTACCATCTTGCGAAGTAGCTTGATACGAACACTGTCTACATACGACTCACGATTCTGGCCATACATCAGGCATGTAAACTGCTCCACCTCCTTGAGCACATGGGGCTTGACATTCCAGTCTTCGCCTAGCTGTTTGGAAGGCCCTGTGGAACCGGGGATTCTTCTCAAGCTTTTTCAGGGGCCCAACTTTACCCTTCCCCTTGAAGGAACTCGTGGCAGTCCTCTCCGGTGAAGACATAGAAACCCAGAAGAGCAGAACAGTAGCTTTCTCCCAGGGATGCTGCAAGATCAGACAGGTTAATGAGCTGCCGATGTTTACCTGAACCCGTGTCCAAGTAAATAGTTAGCTTGATGGCATGAGCATGGTAAAGGAGGATCACGAAGATATCTGTATCAGGCGTCCGGATTTACAGCGTTCTTGTATCCAAGAGAGACAGCATAATGCAGGTAAAGCACCACTCTGGTATCGGTCTCCTCTTGGTTGCTGTAGATTGTGGGGATCTCTTGGACTTCGACCTGAAACAATATGGTGAGAAGGCGTTATTTTATTTTAAAGACAACAACAGTAAAATAGGTCTGAAGTAAAAAAACTCACCTCGTCATTTGAAGGTAGTAGCTGATAGGCTCTCCCTTCTACTATCAAATACTGGCCATGTCGGTCATTTGAAGCCTCGTAGCTGCTTGTTGGCTACTCCACACTCGCAACAGCAGTTGGCACAGCTGTTTCTTATTATCATCATTAACAAGAAACATCTTGAAGTCGTATGGTTTCCGCGTAGCTGGTCCAGCTAGAAGGATCTTCTCCGAGCTGCCTCGTCTCAGTCTCTTGGGCTTTGATCGATTCAGAGTGATAGCAGTCGGTCGAGAATAGGAAGTTCTTCTTTGCTATCATTTGGTCGAGCACTTGAAGGCATATATCGCCACAGGTGGGAGGGAGATTGCTGAGTGTATGGAGCAGCGCCATACCGTCTTGAATGAACAGAGCGTCTTGTGGATAAGGAATATTCTCTGGAGTCACATCTTCAAGGAGATAATGGAGGATGGCGGCCTTGTTCGTTTTTGTGAAGAACCCATCAAGGGTCCCGAGACTCGGTGGAAACCGGCAGTAACGGGAACGTCATCAATTCCTCTAGGTCTAATGGGTCATCTCTGTTCTGAGATTTCACGAGTAGAAGGAATGCAAGATTACTTTGCTCTTGATACTGGATTGCCTAGAATAAAAAAAGCCGTCGGTAAATAATATGTAATTTAATTGAATATTGTGTACATAATACACAATAAATAGGTAACAGTCAGTTACTATATATTGAACGAACATGCTACCTTTCCCTGAGAGGATGTGAGAGTGACCTTTTTGCTGCAGGTTTCCATGGTCTTTAGTTTCTTTTTCTTGATCGGACTGAAGAATTCCTCGCCATTCTGGAGACCTCTGATGAAATCACTCTTAGCTGCCTTGCCAACAGTTTCTGCTCGAAGCACATCCGCCTCTGCATCTAGGGGAACAGGGGCACCTGAAGCCAAGCAGTAGAGCCTGTCCTTCGCCGCGATGGTGAACGGATCTGTGAAGTTCTTTACAGCATCGATAACGCGGAGAACGGCCTGTTCACTCTTTGTTATCTCAGCCTTTTCCAGCTCACGATGCCTGCCTGTCCTGGGATTATCTGGGTCCGTGATGAGGTCAACCATCTCGAGGGTTCTCTCATAAAACCTGGGCCCGAGCGGAGGTTGTGCGGCACCACTTCTGGTACGCCCCGAACTTACTGTACAGTCCGGAGAAGCCACCTGAATAACAAATAATATATATAAGCAAATAATACATGGATAATATGGCTTAGATGTATTGTTCACCTGAAGATTTCGCGAAGCGCATGAATGTCTCTTCCATCGTTTTATCGACTGCACTCAGCGCTCCTGGTATCATCGAGCGTGCCACTGCGATCGCACCCTTGGTCAGCAGCTCTTTTGCTCCCGGATGCATCCTTTCAAGGTTTATCAGGAAGAGCTCCAGCCGGACCAGATATCTGAGGAGATGAGGGATATAGATTACGACTAGAACATTAACTTTAAGATGTACAACCTATGAAAGTCTAGTAAATCTAAATACCACTATTAATGTTGTTTTTTTAATTATTACTACTAGTTTTAAAAGCTGATATTGTAACAATATGTTTGTTTTTTCATTTAATCGTAAGAGTATTATCCTTACATACCTGGAGTAGTTGTGACCATCAAATGCGAAGAATAGGGACGCCATCTCCCCATTACATGCGTGGAACAGCTCGAGGTTGTTTGTTTTGACAGAGTAGAGGAGCATGAAGACGAGATGACAGTGGCAGATGAATGACATCCAGAAAGCAGCTGTCTTGCCGAGATGGCCTTTAAGTACCTTCTCTTCGTATGACTGATACTTATCAATCAGGTTCACAAGGGAAACTTCGCTGAGGGCTGTATCAAGGTGCTCCCTATTACAAGACTTGATAAGGTTAAGAAGCACTGCGGTATCATCAAGAGGAATGTTCTCTTCCTCGAAGAATCGCTCCATCAATAGCCTCTCCATTGGCCTCACACACTGTTTTCAGACAAAAGAGGGACTTGGCATATGCCTTTCCACTCAGCACACCCTTCATAGATCCACTCGTGACCAGCTGCGCCTCAAACAGAATCTCTGCATATCCTGAACCACGCATTTTGTTACCTGTGAGCATTCCGATGTAGTTCATTGACGTGTGGAATGGCCCAATGATGACCACATGGTTGGCGAATTCTTCTGGCCATCGCCAGATGATGGGAAGTGCTTTCATACAAACTCCTAGATCGAACGTGTTTATTACCCACTTCTGACCCACTTCAGTGGTAGCCTCCTCCGAGCGCTTCAGTAACTCACGTACCACTGAGTTATCCGTGATTGGTTGATGGATCGGCGTAAAATAGTCAAGTGTTGACCTTCTGTGCGGGAATTCCCCGGTAGCAGATATAAAGCCGCCTAACCCAGGAACAACCTGGATGCCACCGCTTCCGACATAACAGGCAATGAGCCAGAGGTAGTACTCTTTGACCTTGGTCGTATAGACTGCCTTGATGTCCGCAGGGGTATTGAATGTGGAACCTTCAGCAAACTTAGGGCCGACGCGGGTAAAGGTCAAGGGCGGTATAGTTGCTGGTGTGTCGACCTTCAGGCTCCGCTGATGCGACTTGTCAATTCTTGGAAGTGTCCGGACATTTGGATTCTCAAACTCAGGCTTGACTTCCTGCACCATGATTCCCCCGGCGCTGTTGACAATGTTTGTACCATGTACGTTGGTGGTAGTCTTGTTCAAGTTGTCCCACTCACAATGGAAGACAATGTTACCTTCTCTCCCTTCACGATTTGTGGCGTTAGATGGGTAGACACTTCATCCAGAGCCTTTGCAAGAGCAGTTTCCATCTCTAAACCAAAGTCGTAACTCTCTGAATGACCAAGCCTGTTCAGAATCGTAGTGAGCTGTTTGCTTCGGAATAAATGCCTGACAGTCATGCAAAGAAGGACGTGCTTCGGTAATTTCCATGTTCCCTCTGACACGGCGCGGCATAGGTCTTGCCCAATGGATGACACTGTGCGCTTCACCTTCTCGCTCGTCTCGTTTTCTTCCTTTCCGGATATCAGTAAGCTTAGAAATCTGATGAGGTCAGCAGGTAAGAGATTTGCAGCATTCAGTTTCATGTCATCAGCTGTTGGTGGCCACGGTAGTTCTGTACATTCCCGGTGTGCTTTCAGGATACCACCGCGAAGGACTAGTGACACATCTTGGTACTTGTCTGTGCTCCCAAGAGAGTAAGCGCCAGATAGAGCATCGGATACAGTCATATTGGCACTGTACACAAGCCAGAACGTTATGGCATCCGCTCTACCTTGATCGACCTTGGTGAATAACACTTTGTTTGTGATCGGGTCGTTCTGTAGGCGTTTCAGTAGTTTCTCAGCTCGATAGTTCAAGTTCTCATACCTATTCCGTTTCAGTTCGTCTATATACAGTAGGCATAAAGCAGCTAGCCGAATGACTCCACTTTGCTGGACAACATGAGTTTTAATATATTCCAGCACCGAGGCGAATGCCTTCTCATGAGCGGCAAATTCAAGCATTTGTTTCGCATCTCTTGGTTTTCGACTCTGCTAACACTGCGCTCATAGTTAGCGAATGCTGTACGGAACGATCGCAAGCATGATGGATGGTGCTTGGCCTCAGCAGCGAACAGATCTATGCCTTTGACTAGACTATAGAGTCGGACTAGACCCATTTTCTCGGCACGTGATTCTATCTGCTCCCATGCATTCTCCATGTTTTTCCAAGACGGAAAGCATTCAGCTCGTTCAGTTTTGCGATCTTTTCCAACTTTGATCTCTACTTTCTCACAAAAGATACACTCAGGAGGGAAAAGAGGGCCAGTGGCACCGGTAGTGGACGATCTACGTACTAAGCGGGGGCGCTGCTGTAGCAGGACTGATTCTTCTGGCTCATTGTCTTTCAGGCGATCAAGGTTGCCAGTGAAGCGCTGATAACATGAGCGGTGATACCCAACACTATCCAAGTCATCAGGAAGGGTTGCGGGAATTTGATCACATACTGATTGCATGCGATTTGGAGAGTCGTGCATTTGGGCGAGGCGTCGGTCACGGATTTCAAGTAGCTGATGCAGCTTCTCAATAGCAGTTCCTTGTCTTAATTTGCTCAAAGGAGTAAAACTACCGGGATCAGTTAGTGATGACGCATGGAGGATACATGTACTTTCTTCAATTTCCTGGCCTCGCTTTCTTTTGGACATTGTGATTTTATACACGTACTACATTTCCACGTTTGCCTTGAAATAAATACAAAAATAGCCATAATTTAGGATGCTATGAAAGGAAAAAACGAAATATCATTGCTACTCTGGACTGATAAGTGCCAACACAAAAGATCATTTCCAACTCTCTAATTGCATTTTCCCCTTCACCGATTGTTGCATTATTATCGCTCTTCATTTCTTTATTTAATTGTTTATGAAACGTTTTCTAACAGTAGGAGACAAATTTCCTTAAAAATGACTTCAATCTGGCATAATAACACACAGATGAACTCAGTTACGATCCATGGTTCGATCAATTTTTCTAGCTTTACACAATCGCTTCAAATGTAATACAAATTGGTATTAACAGTCTAGAACTGACACATTAACATCATTTGTGATAAAGAAAGAAGTTCTGAATATTTTCTTACCTTAAAATTGACTAATTCCTTTCGAATTACCATCAAACTTACAGACCTTTGCAAGATGTTGTGTGTTTTGTCCGCCATTTTGTTTTCGCCCGAGTATAGACTGGTGACTAGTGAACACAGGTATCCCCCACAGCATACCAAGAGTACATCAAAATAGTGCAGAAATCGCTTTTTTAGATGTTTTGACCCTTGTTTTGGGGAGGTAGAAATAACTATTTCTATGTTTTCTGCAATATGGACTGAGATATTAAAAAAATAAAACTTTTCTGTAATGGCGGCCCTTATTTGCATATTTACTAGCCACGGACACATGTGATCATCCAAGAAACAGTGTTAACATGTTCTTTGACCCTGAAAACATAGGTTTAGAAGCTGTCTTCATGGTGGTTTTATCATAATTGACTGAGATATAGCAAAAATAGCATTTTTCGGTAATGGCGGCATATTTGCATAAATTAGCATAAATAAAAGGTACGTGGGACACTTTGATGACATGTTTAACATCAAAAATCGTTATCTACACATATTTTCCCTTCTAGAAACGCTAGTTAGAAAATGATTTCCGGGGGGTGCACGAAAACCCCTTCTAACAACTATACATTGATTTACAGTCATCCACTTTAGTCTGTTGAACAGTTCGGCTGATGGGACGTCTCGCGGGGACTTGATATTGAGGATGACCCTGGCTGCGTACTTCTGCAGTCTGAGAACCCTATTTAGATTATATTGAGATGTCGTTTCCCAGATGACGCATGCATAGTCAATGATAGGCTGAATTAAGGCCTTGTAAAATGACTGCCTAGCGCACTGTGGTAAATAGACTTTGATGGATTTTAGAAGATTAAGAGTGAATGTCCCTTATAATCGAAGAAAATTGAAAAATTCCGCGGACACGGTCAAAAATCGATTTGGCTCATATTTTGTCTGTGGGAAGCTTTACATACTAGACAAAACGAAATGAGGTTAGATTTTTGAAATATCCATTTTAACGGGAATAAACCGTTGAAAACCGACTGAGGGTGAAAAGCTCAAGTTTCACCTTCTGCGAACTCGAAATTATGCAGTTTTCAGGCAGTTCTCATACGAACTAAAACGTAACAGCAGAACTTATCCAGCTATATATACATAGTGTGGGACTTCCTTTATCGAGATATAGTGGTATTTTTTGTCTCGTGTTATTTCTGAAGGAACCACATCCCGATTATGAGACGACATCTTCGGCCTTTCGTAAACAAGCCAAAGGCGGCTCAAATTAGCTTGGCAAAAAAGCATGTGGTAGTGTCTCAAAAATTTCTAAAAATATTTCCAGCGACTCTAGAAGAATAGTTCTATACGATTCTGGTCTTATTTGTTTGGGATCTTCTGCTATTTTAATATAAAAACTGACCAAACTCGACCTAAATTACAAATGACGCCATGTTGAAACGATTGACATCAGAATTTATCGCTTTGTAATCAAGTAATTGTTTTGGCCAAATATATCCCCATTGATGCTTAGAATCAATAGAAACGTATAGATGATGTTTATAATTAGACTGACTCTAGATATACCGAGATATATAAAATAAATTTCGACTATACATACCTTGCAAATCGCGCCATAATTACGGTGAATTACTCTAGCTCGTAAATTCCCGATTGGTCTTTTGCCATACTACAGTCTGCTTCACATTCACTCGGCATAAATTATATTATTTGCATCCATATATAAGAAAAACTCTATGTTGTCTTCATAATCAGTTTCGAATATACTGAGAAACAAACTGAGTGGAGGGTTCGATCGAGTCGAGTGACTGAAAATCCGATCGAGTGACTGAAATCCGATATGCGTGATCTCAACGGCAGTAACAAACATACTGTCACGCAACCCTTCAGTTCGGCTTTATCTCAGTTACAGTTCTTTTTCATAACGCTTGATCAACTGATAATTGCTTGCTGACTGGCAGTTAACGGGAAGAGCAGGCGTACTCTTGGACAAATTCTGTCAGTCGTGCAATAAATTCCCTTTTCCATTTTTGAGCTGAAATGTCAGTAAGGGACTGTGCAATAATTATCAGGAGGGGGGGGGGTTGGAAAATGGGCTTCATGTAGGAAAATATTAGGTAATACCCCCCTCCTAAAGGAGTGAATTTAGTTATTGCCCCCCCCCCCCCTCTAATCAGTCAGAAATTATGTACGACCCCACCACCACACATACACACACACCTTTATACAAGTACCCTGCATTTTCTCTACACGCACCTGTGAATTAAAATCTTAGAACAGAAAGAAGAGCTCCTACTACATGTTTAATTGTTGGACATCCGCGTCTGGAACAAACATCACATCCGGAGCAATGAACAACAGAGTCATAGCAGAAGGAAAGGAGCATATGTGTTATTTTCGGTCCCCACCTTATAAATAGGTATGGATTCGCCAATGTTATATGTACTTGAAATAAAATGTTAAGCCCCCCCCCCCCCGCTCTTGAGTGACTTATTTTACCTTGAGCCCCCCCCCCCCCCCCCTTGAATTTACTCTATGCCCCCTCCTCTGGTTTTCCAATCCCCCCTCCTGGTAATTATTGCACAGTCCCTAATGAGGCTCCATTAGGGGTTATAGGGATACGGGATATTTGAGAAAAAATTATCTTTGAAATGCCCCCTTGGGGAAAGTCAATAAAGTATGTATGTATGTATAGGGATACGGGATACTGAAGGAAAAAATTATAGGGATATTGGAAAAAAGATATATTGGGATATTCAACTGGAACTTTCTTCGCAAGATTTCTTAACATTTCAATTAATCAATATTATTTTCAAACAAATTAAAATAATACAAATTAACAATAATTAATACTGATCAAAATGGACCGATATGCTGCTGGTTTGTACATTTTCGGTCATTTTCGTCAACTTCCGGGTCCTGTTGTGGTGACCTGTGACACCTGTTGTCGAACTGGGTGGTTACCTAGCAGATTGAAAACTTTTTGCAAACTTTTTTGTTACCGGGAAATATGTCACCAGTATCATCATTATATAGGGATAGAGACCACATAATTAAGGGGCTATGGGATATTTAAAGAAAAAATTAAAGGGATACGGGATACCCAGACCCCCCCCCCCCCCCACTAATGGGACCTCAGTAATATCCACCCCGAGGTAGATGCAAATTCTTCTTAGCATAGCAACACTTAAAGGTCAAATGGCACAAAATTGGACAATTTCCGAGAATTTCCGACGGCTGAACGTAAACGAACCAGAAATGACCGCGCTTGGAATGGAAACGAATGTATGTTTTTTGTGACATCATATGTGGTGACCTTATTTTCACGCGTGTTTTCGCTCGTGTTTTCGCGCGTGTTTGAAGCTTGCAATTTGCTTGGGTCAAGTGTTCTGGGTTTGATCGGAGATTATTCCATAGCCGGTATTGACGAAAATGGATGAAGACCTTGACATCTCCTTTGAAAATGCTCAAATACAACAAATTAATTAATCTCATCCATTCCTTGCATCTCTTCTCGTCGTTAGGGAATGTAAAAAAGCTTACGCCTGATTAAGCAACCACGACGGCGACGGAAACGAGAACTTCACAAAACAATAGATTTAATTAGTAGCCAATTGCTCCGCACGTGCGTTTTGCATTTTAGTACATTTCTTTGCCGTCCTCTGCAAAACAACAACGCCAAATGACCAATTGCAAATTCACGGTATTATGGAGAACGTGAACACACGACGGTGAATTTTCCTTTCTCTATCTGCACTTGAACTCTGTCCCTGCGAATTCAGCTCCTGGATGTGTTGGAATAATCGCGAAATAGTTTATAGGAATGTGAATTCACTTTTTAAGTGACGTTTTTGAACAGTTGCTACAGTTAAAAGCAGCACAAAACACCACACTTGTTGATGTTTTGAAACTACAGAATTTCAATTCCCGCTTTTCTTGCGGACTCGCGCGTGTATGTGACGTCATATGTGGTGAGCTTCCCATTTCCGACAATTTTCCGACGTTTTCCCGAACGCTTCCGTTTGTGGAAGCGAAAAAAAGGCGGTTTTCAAAGTCGAATATCTCAGCGACGTTTTTGTCTAAATCGTTTCAAACTTCAGAATATGATTGTTCATAATATTCCCTAAGATTTCGACTTAAAACTAATCTTATTAAAATTTCATTGCATTTGACCTTTAAAGTTATTAGTTTCTTTCTTTTTACAAGTTCACAGATATTACGATCGGACGATACAATAGGATGCTCATGGAGAGCCACATCCCTCATCACATTTGCATACAGAGCATAGAGGCGAGTCTCGGATTCAGCTGAAGTTTCGTTCTCGTCCGCGCTAACTTCACGTGAGTCTGTGCCTACTAATCGTTTCTTTGCTGAAAGACGGCAAAAGAAACCAGCTATCTGCTGTGATGTTAGTTTTTTTTTAGGAACCTGAAAAAAATTCACAGTTTTCACACTTCATCATGCAGTCATGCCACCAAAACAGCATGAAATAGAATTCACCGGAAATGTTATTTGCCGATTTCGTGAAGTAGTCTGCTGTAACGGGTGTCAATTTCCATGTCTAGCTTGTTTCATGGCGCAGAATTCCGTCTTTAATCTCGAAATTTATAGATAAATGAATCTTGGTGACCTGAAAACAATATAACATGAGGTGTAGCCTGCAATAATTCTAGACGCAAATGAATTTTACCACGAAAACCAACATGGCGAAAAAAAGACCTTATTGAATTACAACTATTTTTACTGATATCTCCCGTTAGTTCAATGATTTTGAATTTATTTTTTACTTAAATATGCATACATGCATGAAAAAAAATTGATCACTTCCGTCATCAGTAACCAGGTAACTAGATAAAAATGTCTAACGTGCACGAGTTCTTGGGGAAAATATTCAAAAGGGAAAAAAAAATCTGGTCCACCGTCCACGCCATTCCTTGATTTTTAGCGGGATCATTTGCGGTCCACTCTGGGGATCATTTGCGGTCCTGGGATCATTTGCGGTCCAATTTGGGGATCATTTGCGGTCGGGGATCATACATACATACATACATACATGGTTTATTTGGTAAAGCAGGTTTATACAGTAGGCAAGACATAAGTCCTGATGTGGACCTGCACTAATTACAAATGATTAAATAAACTATGGAATAAATAAAGATATAAGATCATAAGTAAATAATTAATAATGGTACATCTATGTGTTAATGGGTCATGTGTTTAAAAATATTTAAAATCCTCGGATTTCATACATGTAGATACGGTGCAAGAACCTTTTGCATAGCTTAATGATTTCAGTATGTTCTTACATGAATTTGTTTTAGTTTATTTTTAAAAGTAGTTAGGTTGGAGCAGCTCTTAATTTCTTGAGGGAGGAGGTTCCAGGTTAGCGCAGCTCTATGTTTGAATGTAGATCTGCCAACTTCAGTTCTTGATCTTGTAACCTCGATATTTGCGGTCCCGGGATCATTTGCGGAGCTGTACAGTACTAACATCACAGCAGATAGCTGGTTTCTTTTGCCGTCTTTCAGCAAAGAAACGATTAGTAGGCACAGACTTGATCCCATGAAGTTATCGCGGGCGAGAACGAAACTTCAGCTGAATCCGAGACTCGCCTCTATGCTCTGTGTGCAAATGTGATGAGGGATGTGGCTCTCCATGAGCATCCTATTGTATCGTCCGATCGTAACATCTGTGAACTTGTAAAAAGAAAGAAACTAAAATCTTTAAGTGTTGCTATGCTAAGAAGAATTTGCATCAACCTCGGGGTGGTATTACGGACATTTCAGCTCAAAAATGGAAAAAGGAATTTATTGCACGACTGACAGAATTTGTCCAAGAGTGCGCCTGCTCTTCCCGTTAACTGCCAGTCAGCAAGCAATTATCAGTTGATCAAGCGTTATGAAAAAGAACTGTAACTGAGATAAAGCCGAACTGAAGGGTTGCGTGACAGTATGTTTGTTACTGCCGTTGAGATCACGCATATCGGATTTCAGTCACTCGATCGGATTTCAGTCACTCGACTCGATCGAACCCTCCACTCAGTTTGTTTCTCAGTATATTCGAAACTGATTATGAAGACAACATAGAGTTTTTCTTATATATGGATGCAAATAATATAATTTATGCCGAGTGAATGTGAAGCGGACTGTAGTATGGCAAAAGACCAATCGGGAATTTACGAGCTAGAGTAATTCACCGTAATTATGGCGCGATTTGCAAGGTATGTATAGTCGAAATTTATTTTATATATCTCGGTATATCTAGAGTCAGTCTAATTATAAACATCATCTATACGTTTCTATTGATTCTAAGCATCAATGGGGATATATTTGGCCAAAACAATTACTTGATTACAAAGCGATAAATTCTGATGTCAATCGTTTCAACATGGCGTCATTTGTAATTTAGGTCGAGTTTTGGTCAGTTTTTATATTAAAATAGCAGAAGATCCCAAACAAATAAGACCAGAATCGTACAGAACTATTCTTCTAGAGTCGCTGGAAATATTTTTTAGAAATTTTGAGACACTACCACATGCTTTTTTGCCAAGCTAATTTGAGCCGCCTTTGGCTTGTTTACGAAAGGCCGAAGATGTCGTCTCATAATCGGGATGTGGTTCCTTCAGAAATAACACGAGACAAAAAATACCACTATATCTCGATAAAGGAAGTCCCACACTATGTATATATAGCTGGATAAGTTCTGCTGTTACGTTTTAGTTCGTATGAGAACTGCCTGAAAACTGCATAATTTCGAGTTCGCAGAAGGTGAAAACTTGAGCTTTTCACCCTCAGTCGGTTTTCAACGGTTTATTCCCGTTAAAATGGATATTTCAAAAATCTAACCTCATTTCGTTTTGTCTAGTATGTAAAGCTTCCCACAGACAAAATATGAGCCAAATCGATTTTTGACCGTGTCCGCGAATTTTTCAATTTTCTTCGATTATAAGGGACATTCACTCTTAATTTGTTTTAGGACCCTACTACAGACATTGTCAATATGTAAATTCCAAGTTAGGCTTTCGTCGAGTACGAGGCCCAAAAGTTTGTGGCTGTCTGCTGTTTTGATCACTGATCCATTGTGAACAAGTTCTGTTGTTTAATCTTGCAAACGTTTTAATTTGGGTTTAGTGG
This sequence comes from Desmophyllum pertusum, assembly GCA_029204205.1. Taxonomy (NCBI): domain Eukaryota; kingdom Metazoa; phylum Cnidaria; class Anthozoa; order Scleractinia; family Caryophylliidae; genus Desmophyllum; species Desmophyllum pertusum. The sequence goes on from MU825875.1 coordinate 3,789,587, forward strand.
CGATGATCATGGTTTCCGTTTTTGCAATGTTTAAAGCCATAGCATTGTTTTCTATACCTGAAGAAATGGGCTTTAAACAACTTTCCAGCTGTTGCTGCACATGCCCCAAAGTCTTGCCAGCAACTAGTACTGTTGAGTCATCGGCGAACATCTTTAACTTCTGAGGATCATCAATTTCAAACAATAAATCATTCATAAAAGTAATAAAAAGAAGTGGACCCAGGATGCTTCCTTGTGGCACACCACGTGATATATCATGAAAATCGGAGGTTGTTCCATTGACGGATACAGCTTGCTTTCGCATTTTCAGGTATGCATTGAACCAGCCAAGTGAGGGCTGATTCAAACCGTAAATGTCCAGTTTCGTGAGAAGGAGGTCATGATCGATCAAGTCAAAGGTCTTGCTTAGATCCAGCATAAGAAGGCCGTTTAAATTGCCTCTGTCCATTTTCAGTAGTAACGTGTCCGTAATGTCAATAAGAGCGGTAACACAAGGGTGATTCTTCAGATACGCAGATTGGTTGTTGAGAAGAAGGCCAAATCATTGAAGCCATGACAGAAACGTAACATGAACGTGTCGTCCACAAATCTCTGAGGTAAGGTAAGATGCAAATCGGGCTTACACGGGCGATCTTCCAAATGTCTGGAAACGTGGCAGTATCAATACTTTGGTTTGTATTTAGTTCATACACAAACCTTTGAACATAAACACGAAGATTATAAGTGTTTATGTGTGCCTGTATGTGAGATGCTTCAGCCTTTACAGAGTTTTCCAGAAGACAGTACCTTGCAATTGGGGTTACAAGGCATATATGTGGTATTTTAATGTTAAAACCTGACGTAGCTTGTGATAGACAGTTTGTATTTCTTTCTTAATCTAAACTTTTTTACCACAATTTATAGCTCAATTGAAGATGTAAAAATTAATATTGCTGCTTTTTAGACACTCGTCGTTGTCAATCTGCCTGCGTCACGTTAAGGTCGCGGGGGACACCTGGCCATGAATAAATTCCGACCATACCGACACCCTTTACTACTGCCAGGTGATCCTAAATGACAGGACACCCGCAAAAATTCAAATTCATAACACTTTGCGTTTACGATCACTATAACATAGTGCTTAAGCCCGGGTCAAACGTCGTACTTCTAGATCCATTTTGGAGCCAAGTGGCTCATAGGGCCAGCGCTTATCCCCGGTTTCTGAAGTGTTGACTCCCCCTGGACGGGACACTTATCCATCGCAGGCTAGCTCCCACCAGAACCGCAACTGCCAGTACAAGAACATCTGTGTCAACTGTGCGTACAAGGATCTTCTCATGGCCCTGTTGTACTGCATCTTGAACATGTAGCAGCATTCTTGTGTCAGCTTCTTCGTGTGTACAGGGAGCCAGGCTTGAGGTGTCATCACGCGGCAAAGTGGACAATATCTGCTTTCCGTAGGTTGAGATTACTTGTTTTTCCACTTCGAGGGATGCAATACACTCAGCCAAGAACTTGAAAAGTTCACGCTTGTTTTCATCGACACATAGAAATTCTTTCCAATTACGTGGAAGCTGATTATTGGCTGCGATGCGCCTTCGGATACCGGCTCCTCGGTCAGATCTGGTAGTGGCTTTTAGGCTGTTCTCGACATATTCGTCCCACACAATGTCCACTCATTTGACATAGCGAAGCTGTGCCTTTACGTATGGCAAGAATGATTACTCGGCATAACCGGAAAACGTTTTCTCAGTTCCTGGCTTGATCATGTTGACCACTGCTGCACCGTCAATGATACTGACATCAATTCCACCGGGCACCTGACTTTGTGGCGTAGTATGAGCCTGTAGACATTCTGAAAGGTCAGACTTTTTCTTGGGAAGACGTTAACCCCACATTGCGTGATTTTTGTTACGCGCATTCTGAATCAACTGAAACTGATAGCAATTAAAAATAATATAATTTTGCCTACTAGTATTTAAAACAAACAAAAACAGCGAAAGCAGCTGTAAAAAATGTCATTAACAGAAGGAAACCAGGGTTCTCAAGGTCCATTTTTAAACAAGAGAAAAATAAAAATAAGCCACGCAGGTAATGCAAAAATAGGGATTATAATTGCACAAAATAACCGAAATGTTAACAATTTTGTATTTCTATGTACTTGTAGCAATAAATAAAATCCAAAAAAGTTTAAAAGTGAACAAATAAAAAACAAGTATTTTTAACCCCTGTGCTACTCATGGACATTTTTATCGAGTTATTTATCGAGTTTTGTACTTATTATGTAATCTTAATATCCTTTTCATTCACGACTTGCTTCACAGGCGCTTTGATTAGGACATAGCTTTTGTTGTTTATTTGTCACAGAAAAAGCTATATTACCTCTACCTCTCGTTGCTCCCATTGTACCAGCTTTTCCAGGGTGTCTGGTATATCTACCCCGGTAGCTGGCCTCTCAGCTAGTGGATCCAGTGGCAACAAGGTTAGTTTGGTTAGCATCCATTGTGGTGGTGTTCCCGGTGTTGTTTCTTCCACTTGCCCTTCATTTCAAATGAAGTCCTCCCACCAATTAGTGGTGGGGGCGTCAAAATGAAGGCCGTACTTCGGGATGGCTTGCTGCAACATTGGAAGGTTAAGTTTACCGATATCTGGCATGACCAGTGTTGGGTTTCCTGTCAGCAACTTTTGCAAAAGGACAATTTCCTTGGGCGGTGACCACATTGACCATTTTTTGAAATACAGGTGGGCCCTTCCACCCGGACCCTGAATGAGCTTAAACTGATGCTGGTGAATGTAGTCAGGGAGATTTGACACGGCACACCCCGCCATCCATTGCTTCATGTCATACATAAATGTCAACAATGAAGATTGGATGGCTGGAGAGTAGTTAATGCCAAACTCTCTGATCAGCTTGATAAGGGTCCGGGCCTTGTTCTTTCACAGTCCTCGTGAAATGCACGAGAACATCTGGTTGATGTCCATGTGCGTATGTCCCACCATTAAGAAACATAACTTGATCTGCCAGGAAAAATGTAGTAGTTTAACAGTCAATCATTCTGTTCAAACAGTCTTTATATTTATTACTTTTTATTTAGTATTTCGGTAGCCGTGTGTTACACCACATTTATGGTATTTATTCTTAAATTTTAGTATAGAATGTCCGCCAGACATAAGGAAAAATGTTTCTACTTAATAGAAAACAGTTTTCTATTGTCCTGGGTTTAGTCAATGTTTCAGAAGAGGAGTTCCATCTTAGCGGTCCGTATTGCAAAATTCTGATTGTTCAGGGAATCAATCAGAATGCTCCTTTTCATCATGGACTACTTTGTTATATAATAGATGACCTTACTTAGCTTGCTCTTTTTATTTTACGTTAGCTAGTTTACTCTTTCTTCCTTTGTTATGTTCTTTCTTTCTTTGTCGTCACTGAAATGCCTTCCAGTTAAAAACACAATTTTTCGTACCTTCTTAAAAATACCTAGCTCTACTAGCAAAGCTAGAAAACACAAGATGAATTGGTTTTTATTCTCACACCAACAATTATCCATCTGGAGATACAACATTGGCGGGAGTCTGCCCAAGGGAAAAAAAAAAGATTGAACAGTTATTAATGTTATATAGCTGGAGTTTAGTTGGACCTAACGCGAGGTCTGACTGGTTGATTTTTGGAACCCCTCCCCTGGGTTTTCGTATTTGAAAATAATGACACGATGAAAGCATTGTGCATTTAATAGATAGCCCTGAGCTCGCTCTACAAGATTAGTGCAGTGTTGATGGTGCTGTAGTGTTGATGGATCCATACATCTTTTTTTAAACAAAATAAAATCGTAAAATGACATGTGGCTTTTGGTTTCCAAGTGTGGCCGCTTAATACAAGTAAAAATAACGAAGACAGACAAACATGGGACTGCTAAAGAGTGGCTGTGACCACTTTATAGAGGTGACCGTTAAATACAGGTAGCAAATACAAAGTTCGTATGGGTGAAAATTTGGCCCAGACTATGAACACTGGCCGCTTAATAGAGGGTGGCCGCTTAATACTGGGCTGTTATATACAGGTTCGACTGTATATGTGACCCTCCATGGGATTTCAGTTACTTTGGTGTTGACACGCGCACGACACGTTCGCACGGTAAAACAAAAGAGGCCTGCCTTAACACGGAACGACCGTGTTAAAGCGTGTTCCTCATTAATATTTTCTTTTGTTTCATTCAACATAATAGAGACAAAAGAGCTAAACAATGATCCGTGTCAGTGTTCTTCAACAAAAGCGACCGTGCGAAGAACGCACGCTTAGCGTGCGAAAGTACACACACTTAACGTGCGAAGAACATGCTACTACCGTGAGAATGATTGTTTTCAGTTCCAGTTTCAGACAGAAGTCAAGAATGTCTGTATCGAGTGTTGCATTCCCTCTTGCCACAGGATCATTGACATCAGATGTTTCTTTGACATTCTTCTGGACCAGGGCTGACGACTCAATCGCGATCGTATAATAACTTGAAGTTGGAAGCTGTTTAAAAGTGCTTTTTCGCTTTCAAATTGAGGAAACATTTTTTTACAGAAACTTTCAGCATTAAATTTTGCTAGTTAGACGTGTTTGCATCGCTGAAACAGCCATAAAAACCCTTCAACTGTCGAAAAAAGCAACGATAACAAAGGACGCCATTATTCCTGTGTTTCCTACCCAGGCCCACTCGTTCTATGCTAATTTTGTTGCATGGCAACAAAACCTATAATTGGACAAATTAGTCCAATTTCTGTGAAGGGATTAACCCGGGCTCGTTATATTGGGCTGAAGAATATCGTTTGTGATAGCGAGGACTACGTTATCAAGAGGTTAGTTATATCTGGATATAAAAATGCTTGAAAGTAACCGTTCCTTTTATAATGTTTTACAAGGCTGTAAAACATTTGCTGATGAATACAATGTAGAAATAAGAATGTTCTCCGGCATGTTCTTTTCCCGTGGTAGTAAAACGGAATTCTCTTTCGGGTAGTTTCTATGCCGCCAGACATGCTTATATTACCGCAATTGATAGAACTGTGTATAGTTCCCAGTAACACCATGTCAAGCTCAGCAGATGTAAGTTCCATGCAGTTGTTTCGGCAGTCAACAAATTCTTCTTTTAGTATGGTGGAGCTACATGGCTGTTCTTGCTCAGCCAACTGACATCCGCATGTTTCCCTGATAAACGCTTCTATTTTGGATCTCTCCGAAATGTCGGCCTCTGAGTATTCAAGTGTCAGGTCTTTGTTCTCGTATGTTTCACCATCGCCATCATCTTCCGATGAATACTCGCTTTCCGATACGTTCTTTTCATCTTCATAGGTGCTCCTAACATGATATTCTAACATCACCTCTTCAAGCTCTCTCGTTAAATCTTCTGAAAATATCGAATAGTTGTCCTTGCACTCCATGCTTACTTGAAAAAAATCTCGCAGTTCAACTTGTAAAGTTTGTATGGTATTTCAATTCAAAGAAACGCGTCACTATGGGAACCCCTCTGCGCGACTTTTGGCACAGTAGGCCTGGACCGAGGTAAGCGACATTCAAAATGGCGGAAATATGGCATTGACTAATTAATAAAGACTCAGTTGTTGTTTATTGCAGGCTGCGTTGATTAAAACGATGAAAGCACTAGGAAGAAACATTGTCACTGAAATACCATGTCGGAATATAAGTGGAAGCTGTCAGTTTTGGAGAGGCGATAAAAAAGCAAAGATACCCGCTTACGATCGTGGCTGTGAAATGAACATTCGAACTGATTTGGAAGAATTTAATAGAACCTCGGACTCTAACAGACGCTCAAGTCTCATTTTAAAAGGCTATAATGTATAAATCAGAATCATCTTATTCAAGCTAACTGTGATGGTAGTTGAAAAGAAAATCAATGGACTGTTCGAAGCGCTTCGAACACATTTCGATTCGCTGTGAAAGTACATAAGGCTTATCGTCAAATATCTCAGCAAGCTGTGTGCATGCCGCGGAAGCTAAGATTTCTACCATGTCAAGAAACAAAGCTTTTTCGTACCGTGCTACCGTGTCAAGAATACAAAGGTTTTCCCTGTCAAGCTACCGTGTCAAGAATACAAAGGTTTTCCGTGTCAAGCTACCGTGTCAAGAATACAAAGGTTTTCCGTGTCAAGCTACCGTGTCAAGAATACAAAGGGTTACCGTGTCAAGAATACAAAGGTTTTCCGTGTCAAGCAGGCAAGAACAATACTGACTAACACGGAACACGGTAATTTTTGTTTTGCTTATTAATTATGCACTTATTGGATTTCTTAACACGCTAAGCGTGTCGTGTTACAACCGTGCGAACATGTCGTGCGCGTGTCAACACCAAAGTAACTGAAATCCCATGGAGGGTCACATATAGTGTTTAATGATATACTTGATATCTTACCGTTGATTGAAACCATAGCAAAATGTGTAGCAAGATGTTGATAGTCAAATTGCTATCGTGTGGCCACTGCCAGCAGTCAATGAAGGCTGCTGCCTTTGTGTGATTGTTCGCTAACGTGCCGGTCACATGCATCTTGAGCTTCCACGCATGATCGTCAATCTTAAAATGAAGAGAGAGAGAGAGATTATAGGATAAAAAGCACTGAGCTAAAATCGCTCCTTCTGATGAATATACACGCATTCAATGCATTCAATTCTCGGCTTTCAATTCTGACTCGCATTATTTTATTAAAATACGATGAATAGAGATTACCAGTCTTGAATTTTTTTTAATTTTTCGTAACACTTGTAAAGTTTTTATATTTGTGTAGAAAGAAATGATACGATGGTGAATTTTTCTTATATTTCATCCAGTTTATCGAAAACGTGTTTGCAAATTTCATTTACCTTGGTTGTGGTAGTAAAGTGAGGCAAGTTGTGTTTCGCTCGATCCATGCCATCCATGGTCACTGACAGATTCTTGTCTGGCTGTGCCTTGGCTTTTAAGCCATGTTTGTAGTATTTATTGCGTTCAGCCCTGCCGGGTTAATAAAAAGACGTAAATAATGACAAATATTACTTGTAGATTTGGCCAACAGTCGCATGTTTGTTTCTTGCTTGACTTGTTTATTAATTTCCACACGCAGCACTTGACTTTTCCCAAACTTGCCATTTGACCATATACCTTATTATAGGAAATTAACGCTCAATGAAAGTAATTTTTGTGAGCGTTAATTTCCGCGACATTAATTATGTGGAACGTTAATTTCCGCGACCTTAATTCCCATTATTATAACTCTAAATTCTGGATCCTGTACAGAAAATAATTTATAGTTGACACCTAGGAAACAATAGCTTTCTCTTTTCTGCGCACTGTATTTCAATCTTTTACAATATTTCTTGTTCACCCTCACTTTCAGAAGAGCAGTTCTCGACATCTGAGTTCTTGTATTTCGGCCCAAATATCATTGTTTCTTTGTGCGAATCGTGTTAATTTCCTTCATTTTGAAATTTTTCCTCCTCTTTCGCGTTAATTTCCTTTATTTGGAAGTAATTTTCCCTCCAATTTGCGTTAATTTAAGTTGCGTTAATTTCAAATACCTTAATTAACACAAGCATTAATTTCCTATAATAAGGTACATGCATTGTGCGACTTTTTTAGCAAGCAAAAGAAGAGGGGAATTAGAATGTATCACTTGCAGTTGTTGAGTCAAGTGAATTTGTCGTACTAGGCTCAACTGTCTCCGCATTTGTGCATCCATATGGGCTTTCCCTAGTTCTTGCTTAATGTGCTCACATATGGTACACTTGGTGAACCTGCTTTCCTGTAGATATAACAAAGAAAACGAAATGTCAACCAAGAGCACAGGGAGCGGAGGAGCCAAATAAGACCTTTGCGAGTTTCGATCTACTGTGGAACCCCGCCATAAGACCATCCATTAATAAGACCACCCCGTTATTACAACCACTTTTTTGGTGGCCCGAACAAAAGCCCACTCATTTTCTTATCTGAAAACCACGTCAATCCGACCACCCCATTATTACGACCAACGACCACCTTTTGGAGTCCCCAGTCTATATTTTCTTTATAAAATTACTCCGTTAATACGACCAGTCTCGCCTGGCAAGACTGCTGGATGCCAAAAAAAACCTCTCTGACGAATAATAACGCATTTTAGTGAATGTTGTCCGGCAGTCAGCAGTGTGCGGCTACCCTCAGCGATAAGCTGGTCAATGCATTTTATAATATCCCCAACAGCTGGAATTGTAAAAGTGATTATGACCAGTGAATGACATGTTTTCTCTGAGTATCAAAATGCTGTACCAACCTTAGGAATCACAACATGTCATGTGGGAAATGTTTTTTCCACATGTTGTAAATGAACGTTGATTTGGCCAGTGTGGGTCTTTTTCCCCCCGAGATTTCCTCCTTGTAGATGTTGAAAACAGCTGATTTAGTGAGGCACGCCGGCAGGTGTTTAACGTCACTGTTGGGTTGGCTATCTGTGTTCATAGTAAACTTGCGGAACCATGCCTCTGTGAAGTCAAAGGCAGGGCTCCGCGATCTTCCCACTTTTACCATTTCCGCCTCCTCCTCTTTTTCTTTTAATTCCTTTGCCCTCTCATAGTAGCTATTTGTTAAATAAAAAAACATTAAAATTCAAATGAGAATTTATTAGAAAAAGCCAATTAAATTGCTACAAATGCGCAATAATTATGGTAGTGCAGTTTCAAAAGTCTTTTCAAGCTCTTGTTGTGAGTGGGCCTCCCAGGAAATTTTCCATCTGGGTGATATGATTTGGGGTGATTTTCTCAGAGTCTACAACTCTGCTCAAAACCCATCCAAGTCGATCACATACGCAATGCACGACAGAAGGTAAACTTAGTAGAAGACATGGGAGTATCCACGAGGGATACAGGTTATTGTTTTAAGTATTGATGAGTGTATATGAAAAACGCAATGAATGTAAACAGAATGTACCACGTTACGGCAATACCACGCCCCCTATGAAATGCTTCTCTTCGGACGGTGCCCTGCCACCGTGACATTTGTTGGTGTCCAAAACCCAAAGCCCGAGAATTAAAAAGATAAATACAAATAAATGAATGAACTTAATGAATGAACTGAATGAACGAAACTTATTGAAACTTATTATGAAACTTACAAACTTATTGTTACACTTCTTGAGGACGGAAAAGTGTTTGTCAAGGTCTTTCGGGACAATACAGTGTTTGTCTCTATTGTGCTTGCCAATGGATGACAAACACTTTTCCGTCCTCAAGAAGTGTAACAATAAGTTTGATTGTTTAGTGCATGAAATGCTGCTAATTAGAGAATTGACACCATCTCTTAATGTTCAATCGGACTCTATTCGAGCCAAACTATTTACGTGACATTGCATAATTATTTATTATGTTTATCTTCAGTGAACTATTATATTTCTGACAGTTTATTCTAATCATTTTGAACTTGAAAATGGCATCATGACGACTCCGAAACGTCGTTCGTTTATATCGTTGATTTTTACATGCTTATGTATTACCAAACCTTTGCTTATAAGAATTTACGTTCTGCATTTGATAATCTTAACAATTAACAAATATTCTCCTTTTCCATGTTTAAACACAGAAAAAGAGACTTAAGTTTGTAATTTTACAATAAAGTATTGCATTAATACCTGGTGAGCAGGACATGTCGTGCGTTTTTGTCGGGCCTTGTACTGAAAGGGTTGATGAATCTGGCCGTGAAACTGTATATTTCATCACCACTGTTTTCCACTAGAAGCTTCTCATTTGCATAGCCACACAGCCTCTTAAAAAGGGCTAAGTTGCAGGAAACCCCATCACCCACCAATAATACCACATGGAACAAGTACTTCTCAAGGGAGCTGATCACTTTGAATAGAATGTCGTGGAGAAACTTCCCATCCAGTGGCACTTCACGAAGAAAGTAGGGGCCAGCAAACTCAAAGCCAGATATCATATCCCTCCAATATGTTTTCAATACATAGCTTGCTTTGCAGCCACTGCCTCTTTCTGAAGTACAACTGAATGACTCGTAGGCATCATAAAGGCAAGACCATTCATTTTTACTCGTTAATGCAGAATGCATTAATGTGTTTAGCAGTTGGGGACATGTATGCAACACAACACAGGTAAAGCTTTTACAATATACAAAACAGAGTTTTTATGTATAAAATGCATAATCAGTATTGCTTGCTTTGCAGCCACTGCCTCTCTCTGAAGTACAACTGAATGACTCGTAGGCATCATAAAGGCAAGACCATTCATTTTTACTCGTTAATGCAGGATGCATTAATGAGTTTAGCAGTTGGGGACATGTATGCAACACAATACAGGTAAAGCTTTTACAATATACAAAACAGAGTTTTTATGTATAAAATGCATAATCAGTATTGAAAATTGCAACAGTAACTTTGCACTGTTTCCATGTAGACCTCACTTTCACTTTCAACGTCTCTGGCCTAAAAGTTGGCACTATTTCATTAACGATTTCAGTGGCTCATAGCTGACTCATCCCCAGTCATCTCTCTTGTCTCCTATTAATATCAAGTTGTTGTTGTACTTCCTCTGTAGAATCTGTACTTGTGCCGATAATGAATCGAAGTCCAGAGCCTTTGTGCAGTATTTGCTTGATTGACCAGTGTTTTAAGGACATTATACGAAGGACTATGTTTACATTGGAACGGTTCTCTGCAAAAAGTTACAAACTGAACGACAGCACAAGAGCACAGGATTTACCCAGCTGCGGACTTTATTTTTCGTGAACTAGCTGCAGTTATTTTGCAGCCATGAATACCATCAGGCTTCTGTCGATCAATCTTCACATATCAATGGGCGAACATATTAAAGTTGGGCTTTTGGCAGATTCGGTGAACGGAATCGTGATGCTGTTTCGCTCCGGGTGTTGCGTGACACAACAATCCAATGGTTGGAAATGAAGGTATGCAGTAGGAAGACTTTGTACATAATTCAGGTTAGTTTTATAAATGTTTTCAGGTCTGGACTGTTATATGGTCTATTTTTGTTTTTTATGCGCATGCGCATTAAAAAACAATGATAGAGAACTGTAAAAAATGTTAACACTTCGGGCGTTAGTCAAACTTCGGTGTTCCCCTGGGATTTCCCGAAGTGACACATCATCACGAGTGTTATTTCGTATCGTCATCGTTATCAATCTTTTAGGCCGAACAACCAACAGTCATAACGGCCATGATGCAGTGGACTTCCCAAAGAAGGGAAAATTTCAACCCTGCCACTCTGAGGTTTTCAGAAGAGAAGAGAAGATCAGACAATAAATAATTCGTGGAAACGTTTTTCTGTGAATGAACTGAACGCCAGCTGAAAAGTGGGCAGTGTGGGACTGCATGCCAGAGTCCGCGATCAATAGCGAATATCCAAGTCAACTTCTCTATACCTGCATTGACCAATTTTTGCTGTGACCTTTGGCTTGGAATTGTTTCGGGAAATCGTCATTGAATGGCGCCAAGGACCAAGGTAATTAGATTTCTATTGTTATGTTTATTACCCGACTTTTCGACTATGATGTTCGAAGCTACTCTGCTGGCAGGGTAAACATTGTCGTGTATCTTTCAGTTCTTTAGTAGCAGGACACTTTTGAGCTTTTATAGTTTAAAACGTACAAGCTTTTGGCTCGAAGCACAAGAACTTATATTTTAGCGTAAATTTAATTTGTTCTATTTTATTGTCATCAATCTCAGCGAAATATTCGTTACATACATCCCACTCCAAATGAAAATAAACCCTGTCAAAATTGCCTGTCAGAACGACAACAGGACGACTTTCTGGACTTTTTATTGCTAGGAAAGCAAAACAAACCGGCCTTCGATCGATAAAGAACGAGTTCAGTTAAAACCAATGTTTATGTCGCAGAGTTCGAGACATGTTAGAGTGCTGTGTAAACAACAAGGTTTTATAAGTTTAAGTTTATTTGTTTTCATTCTGATTTCTTGCGCTTTTCTTGAATTTATAGTTAAATCTCTATTTAAAAAATGCATTTCTTTCACTGTACATAGTTTCTTGGTAGTTTACCCAGGGGCCCGGAGGATTTTTTCTCTCTTGTTGAACTTTTGAGTCCTGACTTGAAATTGAGAAACCCCGGAAGCGGCACTTCGATGTTTACATCCAGGCGCCGGTGATTTGGTAAATGCGAATTTTGTATTGACCTCACTAGAGAGAAATTAAAATCAGCAAATAAGTGAATCTGTATATATAATAATACAGACGCAAAACTTCTCCGTTAATTAACGGCGAAATATTTCATCTGTATATAAAGATGCACATAAAACGTCGCCGATATAAAGATGCACATAAAACGTCGCCGTTAATTAACGGCAAAATATTTCATCTGTACATATTAAAGGATGCACCTAAAACTTTGCCTCCAGACGGGCTTACACGGAAATCGGTCAAATTTTCCAAATGACTCAAAATCGAAGAAATATAATTTTATAGGGTGAAAATCTAAAAACATTTGCCTCCGGACTTCCATAGATTCGGCGCTCAGACTCTATTTTCAGTTCCTGGATCCGCGCCTGACATCACTTTTTTTCGCCGGGTTCTAATGAGAACCCGGCGAAATCAAGTGTAATCACACAATTATTAAGAGACCTAACCTGAAATATTAAACTTGCCAAAACCTTACATCTGGACTGCAAAGTTTTTGCCAACTATGATTCCTTTCATATATGTAAGAGGCAAGAATTCAGATGTAAGGTTTTGGCAAGTTCTTTCAGGTTAGGTCTCTTAATAATTGTGTGAAATTACAATAATATCAGAAATTTCTACGTCCCCTCTTTCTTAAATTTGTGGATCCGCCCCTGTGTTGTGTTCTTGGGCAAGACATTTAACCCACACAGTGTCTCCCTCCTCCCAGGAGTACAAATGGTTACCAGCAACAAAATGCAGGGGGGGGGGGGGGGGTAATCTGCTATGGACTAATATCCCATCCAGGAGGAGTAGCAATACTCCTAGTCGGCTTCATGCTACAGAAAACGGGATACGCCCTGGCAACGTGGGTCAGTTTGGCCAGAGTGCAGCTTAACCTATTGTCTGCACAGTATACAATACACTTGAATATTATTTTAACTGAGTGAGCATTCATTCTCCAATATAATTATTTAATAATTTTACAGCATCCATTTATTATCCAAAATGGCCATATGGCTGAATTGATTATTTATTTATTTTTTTCATTTATTTTTGTTCAAATGGTAAACAGCTTCCAGTAACCAACTCCATTATTAGAATCTATTTGGAAAACCCATACCTTAAGGAAAATTGCATTCCCACCGGATTTTAACTGCAAATAGCAAGTAATTCCATTACCATAATTTGCCTCATTCATATCCCTGCAAATAGCATAACTTGTCTTTATTGGCACCAAACACATAAAAAACAAGTACGCATTGCGGACCTATTTTTCAATCTGTGATTGATTTCAAGTGTTTTTAAATGCAACTGAAGGAAATAAATCCAGCCTATAAATCACCGAATCATAATGAAATTTTATATTTTGTGAATTTGATGCAAGGTTTTGTAGTGTTATATGATGAGTGCCCACAAATTTTATTTCAGATATTTGTAGGCCAGACATTGGTCTAATGAAATATTAGAGAGTTGATTTTAGATCAGGTCCCACTTTTGGGAATTTTCGATTTTTATGGAGACACCTCGCCAATGGCGCGCGTAATTCTAATATGAGAGTGTACAAAAAAAATAATAACTAATTTTATGTGAGATGAAACAAGTTAAATTAATGCTTAAAACAAAGTTCTTTACTGATATTAATTTCGACATAGAGTTAAATCTAAAGTATCATACGGTACATTGAGTTTCAGGCCAAAATCAGTGTTACAAATGACGAATTTGTTCGATCTATGGTCGCTTCGGAAGAAACAGTCAAACTGAAGTATTAAAACAAACGAAACGAAACAAATACGATTTTTGTGCTTTAGACATGATGTTTGAGTTCTGTGGAGAAAATGCCGCTGAAAATTGACCGGTCGGTTTTTACATGGACTGCCTCTTAAGACTGCCAGCAGAAACTAAGGTCATAAGACAATCTTCAAATCGTTCAAATCTCTTGTATCATGTTTTAGACAAAAAGTCAGATGGGAAAGTTGCACTAGTTGAACTCGTAAAGAAAGAATATCCAGAGCAGTGTGGTATTGTCTACTGTGTTGAAAGGGGTGACACTGTAGATGTTGCTTACTCTCTCTTACTCTGTCTTCTTCCATGCTGGTATGGATGTATTTGCCAAACAACAAAGTGTAGAAAGTTGGAAATCCGGAGCAGCCCATGTCATGTGTGCCACAGTCGCATTTGGAATGGGTATTGACAAGCCAAATGTTAGATTTGTTATCCACCACAGTGTGCGAAAGGATCTGGAGAGTTATGTACAGGAATCTGGACGGGCCGGTAGGGATGGCAAAGATGCGCACTGTTATATCCTTTTTCGGTTTGAGGATAGAACGAAACCTTTGAGGAACATTTCTTCTCTTCCCGACAATTATCGCAAAATCATTTGTCTGAATGGACTTAAAGACATTGTTAAATATTGTATAACCCCTGTTTGCAGAAGGCAACAAATAGTCACCTACTTTGATGAGAGTGACAACTCTGGCAACCTATGCAACAAGTCATGCGATGTATGTTGTTCAAACAAAGCTGTTGCCCCTGTGGACCACAGTGAAGATGCCATTGAGGTTGTAAATTGCCTGGAATCAATGCAGAAAGTTCAAGACAAAATTACAACAAAGTTTTTTGTGTTAACTTTTCGAGGATCAAAGGCAAACACTAATTAAGAGCAAATGCACAGATATATCAGACAAAATGATAAAATCGTGGCCACAGTCAAATGAAACATACCTTTATTTTCATTTTGTAGATAGCTATTAACAAGTTTTTAAAGGTTTTGGGGTTTAATTTTTAAAATACGACCGGAATAGCCTAATTAATTGGTAACAATTAGCATTCACTAAAACGCGCTCGCGTAAGTAGCACAGGCTATATCATCGAGAATTAGAACCTAATGTTAAAAGAAGAAGTATTTAGCACTTTACTTATGCCTGTGATTCGGTTCTAGATGATATTTCTCACAGCGAGAAAACACATTCTTTGATGGAGATTTGACAACGGCCTTCGCAAAGCGAATTTGACCTTACAATTACAAAGTAACTTTACGATATGTGGCCATTCTTCAATCGGGTTCATTTTGCGGCTATAGAGCGTTAAAATGCTCTTATTACATAAAATATAAAAATTGGCTTGGGTTTTTGAGGGAGCGCTTTATAAAATGTCATCGAAATCTGAGAATTTTCACTAAAATTGAAACTAATTTGCATATTGCGGTTTTGTTGACATCTGACATGCGAGCGAAAAACTTACCTTAGTTGAAATTATTCCTTTAAAATCTGCTTCCAGTGACAAAAAGACTGTCTTCCTTTTGAAAGTGGTCCAGTGGGTCCAGCAATTGCCCATCTGATGCTGCAGTTTGACATTTTACAGAAAACGGACGACTGGCTGGTAGTGAAATTATTTGTGCGATTTTGTTGACAAGTACCGTATTAAGAACTGAAAACTCAGACTTTGGTTGAAATAATTGTTACAAATAAACTCCGCTAACTGCTTAAATAGGATGACGTTAATACTTTAGCATGCAGTTCAGCGATGGTCCATCTGACGCTGCAGGTCCAGATTTCGTTAAAAACACGAGACGAAGTTTCGGTCAAAGGTCACAAGTTCTTAGTGTAATGCGTGACGCTTCTGACATAAATTTGTAACGCATACCAATGCATGAAATGAAGGTTTCAAGATCACAAAAACTACAGCAAATTTATTTTTTTTCCTCTCCTTATAATTCAGTGATAATATGTTTATGAGCTGTTATACGAAATATACCTTCTACCTTTTTGTACAGTTTGCAGTCCCAATCAGACCGCCCTATCACTTTAAACTCCGCACGGCACCGGCGATATACCCTGGCTATAAAAGTATTAGATATACTAATTGGGTTTGGTTGACTTAACATTTAAATTTATGATGAGATAAATTTGCTGTAAAAATATGTTTGACTTGCTTGTGAAAGATACATTCTATATAGCCACTCGAATTGTCACTATATATGTCGACTTTGTAGAAGACTTTTCGCCAACCTTGGTCGAGAGACCCTGGGATCGTGGTTGACTTTTCTCCTAAAACTCTTGGTTATAGGCGATTGAGTAGATCAGTCACTCTCGATATATTCATATAGAAGCTTCAGCTTCAGCTGTGGCATCGTAACATGCGAAAGTGGTCAACACAGATGCCCTATGCCCCAATAGAAAACGAAAAGTATTTTATGCTTGATAGCAGCTACACTTCAAAAAATCTTCAATTCGGCTAATATACGGAGCTTTTAATCGTCTTTTTATATCACCGGTGGGGAGTTCAAAGTGGACACATATTCTGTTTAGCATGGAAATCGCAAACGTCGACAACTTGATTTGTGTCATCAGCTCACATAAGTTGTAGTTGTCGTAGGTAATGGGGTGAACAGGTTGGATGTTTGTAAGAACTTCTTCCCTCAGGTCATTGAACACCATTTCTGTTTCTGCGCTTTCGTCATCGGACTCACTTTGGGTGGAGTCACGGCCTTGGATGGTACGCTTAGAGGTGATCTGCTGACCCGTCAAGAATTTGGCACTGTTAAACAATCGGTCACCATTTGTATCCCTTGCGCTTATCATTGAGTGAGCAACTGAGGCAGCGTTGACTTTTTGTCCTGTTTGCTCTCCGATAATTAACTTGCTCGTCAAATAGTTCTTCTGTTTCTCGGTAAATCGTGTTATTGACGATTGACTGGTCTTGAGGGCCCATCCCATTGGAAGTAAAGGGGCCGGCTGATTTGCTGCCGATTGATTTTCGGCGCAATGTTGCAGGTGTGGAACACTTGCGAACTGCTCTTCCAGTCTAACGGCATAACCCCGTACAGCTTTGTCCAGCAAGGTCTCACGTTCCAGGGCACGTTCGTGCTTACCGCAATCCAAATGATGTTGTAAAGCAGAAAACCGCTGGTATGATTTGATACAGCCATCTTCAGGGCAGAGGAATAGCTGCGAAGGAGCTGGAGGGTCCGATGACTCGTCTGAACTTGACGTTGTCTTAGGTTTGGTTGATCGAGACTGCAGAGAGGTAAATTTATCTGATAGTTCTTCAGTCACATTGCTAGACAGCCTTGGAATTGGAGCATTGTTGTTACCTGTAAATTTGCTGAGTTTGACGGTTTTACCAGGTCCAATCCCATAGGCCTTCCAGGTTGTAATGGAGTCTTCACCATACTCGACGTTAGACACCATGCTAACACCATCAAACTTAACATGGGTAGAGGTACTTGGTGTTGCTAATTCGCACAACGTGACGTTGAGTCCAGGTACACCTCCAGCCGATCTCATGGCATCAACCATTTGAATAGCATTCTCGATGTCGTTACCTTCATTAAGGTGGACTCTCATGGGCCTTGATCGTTGCCGCCTTCCTGTCACATGCACCTATTCCCCCTTGAGGATCTGAAAAGTCAAGTCGTTTAACGGTAACTCCATGGAACTGGCCAGCCTTCGGGGCACAGGTTATAGTTGCTCCACTTCTGTAGCATCCAGCGTTGTCTTGTCTGTAAATGACAGTTTTCAGCGATGGCATAATTGCTTTAAGCTTACCGATGACGTCTTCCATGATTGCTAACACAGTGCTGCTATCTTGGCTGCATAATTGGAATACGTGGGCAAACGTCATCATCTGTATTTGTTGACTGACCATGACCTTCCGCGTCGCCACAGTGATATGCCAAGAGAGGCCACGCTTTCCAAACCAGTCGCGTTGGCTCTCACGGTACTTGCGCGGCAGAAACTTCATGGCCCAGTCTTCAACCAGAAGCACAGATGACTCATCTAGGTCATCTATGACATTGAGCCGCGCCTGATCCTGATTGAGGCTGCGTAGAAGATGGGCCTTCCAGGCTTGAATGCCGGAGATCGCTTGGTCAGCGATAAAGCTCAATTCCTCTTTAGCATCTTCGCCAATGTTCTCTTCTGTCATCATTGCAAGAGCCTTTTCGATATCTGAAAGAGCTGTTGCCAATACGTCACAGCGGTCGCAGCGACCTGTATGTTGGTGGACACAAAGAGCCTGGAAATCCCGATCTCTGGGGTCACTCAATGCGTACTGTAGGCAATGATCTGCAACGCAGGTCTCCTTGAACACGTGCACCTGCCATAATTCAAAATTCAAACAGTTATTGAATTCGTTACTTATTGTAAAAGAAGAAATAAGCTTTTCCCCCAAAAAAAAGCACAATGCAGCTTATCCCAGTCACGGTTCTGGGTCGAGATTCCTTCTGCTTGATAAACTTTGCCTCAAGACTATATAATTAATTATCATTTTTATCTACTTTATTGAATGCCTACGTAGGCACGCAGGGCGCGGGAAAGAAAGGGCGGTGAATCGCGCACTGCGCTCTAGTGCGATGTTTGATGCGGAGTGAGACTGGGTCGAGAGCACTCAAGTTCAAAATATATCGGCAAATGAAGTTCAATAGCTGATACAGAAAAGGGATTGCTCGAGAGCAAAGAGGAAGCGGCGAGTTACTATCTTCAACTGGTGAGCAGATGGGTGGTTAAGTTGGATATGGAGCGCAGTTAACAGGCCGTCTAGAACCTGACGTGGAACCACTATACACTCGCGGGTTGATGAGAGGGGCTCTTCGCGTTTAACGACCAAGCCATCCCTGGCTATGGTGACTATGTTGAGGTACCGTTTGACGTTTGTGGTTTTCTTGGAAGGGCGGGTACCTTGTCTTAGGTGCGCGTGAGTTCGACGTAGATCGGCACACTCTGACTGGATGGAGAGCCATGCAGCTCTGCTCGTGAATGGTAAGCGGGCTGCACCGGACAGGATGTCTTCAGTAGCAGTGTGGCGGATGACCGATGATTCAACACTGTTCACGAAAGAGCAGACCTGACAGGCCATGTTGTCACAGGGTGGTGCGTTGCGGCTGGCGAAATCTGAAGGGAGTATGGCTGTGCCGGCGACGTGCTGTACAGAAGACTGGTAGCGGCTGACTGTGGACAGGAATGTAGACACCCGTAGGCTTGCAGAGAATTCGCCTCTACACAGCTTTCCGTAAGCCTGAACACAAGGCTTACTGTCCGTAAGGATACAGGCCTTCTTGGATGACTGCACGATGTAGGGACTGAAGTGTTTAATCGAAGTGCAGATAGCTAAGGCCTCGACCTCGCAAGGGAGCCACGACGTTTGATGGTTTTGCAACTTGGCGCTGAAAAACCCGGCAAGGTGCAGTTTTCCAGCGCGGGTGATATACAATATTAACTAACAACAAAACTAATAACAAAACTAATAACAATAATAATGGCGTACATTAACCACCTACATGTAAATGTACATGTATTTTCTTACAGCTGCCATTTTGGCCCAGACAAAAATATACGTTTATGCAGTTGGTAAGGAGGAAAGGGGACATGTAATCAGACAATTCTGTTACATTGTAAAACGACCAAGATTAATATTTGTTTTTCTCCCCTGCTCTTGTAAGGAAACTACATAGGCTGCATTACCTGCACTCGTCTACTGGGTGCTAATAATCACAAACACTGTAAGTTGGAGTAAAAATGGCTAAGGGCAAAGGCCCAAAGCCGGTTTAATCAATAAGTACATGTAAAATGTTTTACTCAGTACAAAAATCTTTGAATCTGGAAAATGTATTGAGCCCAGTTAAGGTGAGGGCACAAAAACGGCAATAACCTGAACTACATCAAATAACACACCATGGACAGGACAAGGGGAGGAGGTGGAGTATGGAAATAGACGTGTCAACCAGTGAAGGAATCACAAGTGAATAGATGCTTGGCACCGAGAACACGCTACTTTATACCGGAATAAAAGATGGGGGTTCAATACATCGTAATCCCACACCCCCTAGCCAAGCCTGCACATGCCTTGCATGATTACATAATAATATCTACATGTGATTGAATGAGGTATTCTAGTAATGATAATAATCAGGGAGAAAAACATAAAATTCCTATTCGCTAGCAAATTTTCTATTTATGGCTGTTGGTTGTGTCTGTTTTATACATGTCAGTGAGAGTTCATAAACGTTATTCTACATACTGATACATGTACAATGTAATGTCTAGAAGCCATTACAAAAATTTAACCTTTTTTCTTGAGTACTTAGTTGTCTGACTTTTCCTTAGTTGTCTCCCTAGTTGAATCCAAGATGAAACTGACATAAGCACACATTTCATACATGTACGTGTAGCAAGGGAGACAACTGGGGACAAGTTAGTTTTTAGTTTAATTTATAGTTTATGTCTCACCTCTAGCATGTAAATCTCCAGGAACCTCTGCAGCCCATCCATAAGCTGATGAGGATTTTTCCTTCACACTTCTGGTTATCTTGTATGTTCCTTGGTCACCAACAACAAGGGTTTTACAATTCTTGGTACTTCTGCAATACACCATGTCTGCATCATCTGGTGAAGGCGAATTATCAACAACAGAGTGCTCAGTTGTTGAAAGTTCTTTCATCTCCCAAACTGCAAGATCTTGCTCTTTCTCCTGCGTCAAACAGCTTTCAATTAAAGTGCTGATGTTATCCAGTCCCAATTTATCTGCAATCTGCTTTCGTCCTGGTACTGAAGAGAAGTACTCATCGTGGCAAATAGCGAAATTGTCAAGTAGCAGTTTCACCACTTCTTCATGACCTTTTATGACTGCCAATGTCAGTGGAGTAGCACCACACCTCTCCTTTACATTGGGGTTCACTCCTGCATTAATTATACACTATACTAATGCTAAATTTCCATTCTGAACAGCATGATGCATCACTGTGCATCCATGATGGTCTTTGGCATTCTCCCAGTGTTCGCGGTTGGTACGCAGGTACTGCTTAAACTCGACAGCAGCGGCTGCATCAACTGATTGATTTGCACGCCACATCTTGTCTGTCAGTTTATCATATATTTTTTTAATTTCCCATCAATTTTCTGGAATGTAACTGCATTATGAGCATTTGACTCCTCTTCTGTGTCACTGTCTTCCTCTACAGTTTCTCCCTCAACATCAGGTAGTTGCTTCTCAATGCTTGTCAACTGTTCTTCAAGTTGAATCATTTCATTCTTGTGTTCTTGAAGCAAGTAAAGAAATTTGTGATGCTTCCTCGCAGCTTCGATGTTGAAGGTCTTCAGACTCTCATCATATGGCAACACCACCTTGGAATGAGTGCATGGGATTTTAAATTCTTGGCCAAACTGTTCAAGTACCACAGCTGTTCCAGTTATGGTGGCATTATTTTCAATGGAAAGTGGCAGGATAATTGTTTTAGTTGGCGCTTCATTTCCCTCTTTTGGCACAGTTTTTTGTAGCTTGTACTTCTGTGAAGTACTTTCACTGAGGCTCTGTCCCTTTAACCAGGCTTGGAACTCTTGTTCACTCATGGCATCAAATTTTCGAGGTACTGATCTTTGGCTTCTTCAAACACTTTCAGCTGTTCAGGGTTACTTTCTAAACACAAATCAAAATATATTCAATGATTGATTTAAGTTTACAAAAAGAGTTTCAACTGGAACATTGATTTGATTGTATGTAAATGTACTTGTGAGTTCAAGCAAATGTCACAGAATACACCATGACATACATGTATGTTAGTAATCCCATGTACATCATTGTACATGTTATGCATGTAGTAAAGAAAAATTAGGTGGGGAAGAGTGGGGAAAATGCAGACTCATCCCCAGTCATCTATCTTGTTAGGATATGCGCATAAACTGCAAGATGCGTACGCACTACATTGACACACATGCATGACTGATACATGTAACTGAGGATGAGGTCGGGGGAAAATTGGAACGGGGGCAAGCTTAAGGGTTTGGGATTGAATAACATTATTACATCTGAACTTTTACCAGACAGTTACAAATGTAATGTAAGTAATGCTTCAAGAAATGTCAGAAAAAACTTTATTTCAACATACCAATGAAGAGATCATCAGCCTTTAGCAATGACACCTGTCTCTGTGGTTGGTGCCAAGTTTCTTTATTAAGCAGTATGTATGACTGTTCATATAAATCTATGCAAATAAAATATGACAATAGTAATGAAAACCAACAATACGACAGGAATATTAAAGCCTAAAAAATATTGTAAGGAACATCAAATGTAGTTTATTCTTGTATTACAAAACTTTGTATGACCTCTTGATGTTTGTGACACCTACAAGTACTTTAGAGTGCATAGCTAGATCTGGCTAAACTATTGAGCTCCCAATTTTGTTATGAATTCAAAGCATGAGCATGTGAATTGTTTTAAAATAATGTACAGCAAATTTGAACTTTTTGTTTAGCTGTACCAAGATTGTATTGGTTATGAAGTTTAGAACTGTTATAATATGGTTCTGGGTTATTATTATAATTACAATAATAATTATTATTAGCTCATTCAAGTCCAAAACCATCTCAGTAAATCTTTTGTGTAAAATGTGGCATAAGGTGTTGTATAACCAAATAAACTTTGGATTAAATATAATAAGGCTGGATTTCTTTCAACCAAGTTTGGCTTTCAAGACAAACAACCTAATTCTTTTGAAGGAAAAAATACCAGATTTGGATGCAGAGATTTCCAAGTTTGTATTGCAAATGAAGCAACCTACATTGAAAAACCAAATTTGGTTTGGCTAAAAACCAGCTAATGACGTTTGCATGGAAAAATGCCAAATTTGGCTGTGAAGCTGTCCAAGTTTGTATTACAAACTAAGCTGGATATTCAAGACACAGGCTTGGTTAACAAAATTACTTCTGTGAAAACCAAACTTGTTTAGTTAAAAACCACTTCAGGTTTCACAATAGACAAGTTTAATTATGATTTGACTAAATACAGGTTTGGTTAACAAAATTACTTCTGTGAAACCCAAACTTGTTTTAGTTAAAAAAAATACTTCAGGTTTCACAATAAACAAGTTTAATTACGATTTGACTAAATACAGGTTTGGTTAACAAAATTACTTCTGTGAAACCCAAACTTGTTTTAGTTAAAAAACCACTTCAGGTTTCACAATAAACAAGTTTAATTGTGATTTGGCTAAATCCAATTTTGTATTTTACTTGTATATTTTTTCTTGCTTAAAATATCCGTGATTTATCCAACTTAAAACCAAATTTGGCTATTTGGCCAATTTGGGTATTGTAAAATCCAATCAATATCCATGTTTGATCAAACTTGGAAATTTACTTCCCAGAAAGAAGTCTTAAATGGCCAAAAAATAAGTCAAATCTCTTGGTGTGTGGTTTTCAATAGATCCTGAATTAACTGTAGCCTTAAATTATACGGAAAAACTAGAAAAAGTTTGAAATGTTTTAAGTTGCTGGAAACATTGCAGACTAAGCCTTATTGGAAAAATTACAGTGCTAAAAAGTCTAGCTGCCTCTCAACTTGTTTATGTGTTGTCGCCTTTGTGCACTTGTGTGAATGTTATAAAAGAGGTAAACAGAATATTTTATAAGTTTCTATGGAGCGGAAAAGGAGATAAGATCAAGCGAGATATAATGATAAACGACCTCTCAGATGGGCCCTGAAAATGATCGACATTCAGTCATTTACTAAATCGTTAAAGATGACATGGATTAAAAAATATTTGGACAAGGGAAACCATGGAAAATGGAAACTTTTTTTGATCTAAAACTAGATACTTTTGCGGCAAATTGGCCTTCACAAGCAATCTTAGTAAGAAGGACAGCGAAAATTATCAAGGTATCGGACAGCTTCATAGAGGAAATTCTCTCAGACTGGTCAGAAGTTAATTTTGAAGAATGCATAACCTCTGAGAATCAGTTTCTAGAGCTAATTTTATGGCACAACTCACTTATCAGAATTAATGACCGCCCGATCTTCTATAAAGAATGGTATAAGAAAGGTATCACAAAGGTAAAGGACGTAAAAGATGACGATAACAATTTCCTCACTTGGGCTGTACTTCAGAATAAATACAACCTTAAACTTCGTCCTTTAGAATACTGTGGAATAGTATCTGCACTAAAAACTCTCTGGAAAGTATGTAATTGTAAATACGACACAAACAACAGTACTGAATACAAAAGCTTCTCAACGAAATTAGCAAACTCTTCAAAAGCAAACAAGCTGGTGTATAACAAACTTGTTGCCATGAAAAGTTCCGCCCCGATAAAAAGTCAGCAAAAATGGCTTGAAGACTGCGATGTTAAAAACGATGGAAATTACCTGTGGAGCTCTGCGTACCAATAGCCCTTTTCACGGTTAACCTTAAATATTTGCATAACAATACAGCTAAACATAGAAGCGAGGCAATTTCGGGCACAAGCTGTAAAACATCGTGATTTTCTTGAGCTCCTTAAACTATGTTAGCATAAAAATAGTTTTAAAACGGAGAATAACTAAATATGCAACTATTTTAGTTAAAGTTTGCCGTAAAGATCATAATCCGATCTCCCTGTTGCTTATGCGAGTCTACTCTTTATTAATAGCGAAAAGTCGTTTTTCAATTTTTTCTAAAAACAACGTAAACTAAAAGAATTGTAGTTCTTCTACATTTTAAAACTGTTTTTATAGTAAAAGAGTTCAAGGAGTTCAAGAAAAACACGATGTTTTGCAGCTTGTGCCCGAAATTGCCTCGCTTCTATGTTCAAGTGTATTGTTATGCAAATATTGCAAGTTAACCGTGAAAAGGGCTATTAGCCTCTAAATGCACAAAAAGTATAAGACTCATAGAGTTCCAATTCAAACTTCTGCACAGGCGAATACCAACAAATAATTTCCTGACTAAAATAGGAATTAAAAACGACCCTCAGTGTTCTTTCTGCAAAGAAGAACCAGAGAAACTCCTTCACCTTTTCTGGACCTGTTCAAAGGTGCTCTCTTTCTGGAAAAACATAACAACAAGGTTAAAACTCTGTAAAATTGTCTCTGACAACGACTCCATAACAAGTACTGTTGCGTTAGGTTTAAAGCCGGATTCATCTAAACACCATTGCCAAATTGACTTCTGTTTCCTCCTGGCTAGACATTATATCTGGCTTTGCAAAACAAAAGAAATTATACCAAGATTGGAAGGTTTTTTGCGATACCTAAAATATATCTTTAAAATAGAAGTTAAAACAGGCAGTATCCTACCAAAGAAATGGGAACTTCTGTCTGTCTTTTTAGGGTAAATTTCAAAATGCACTATCTCTCAGACCCTGATATGCACCTTTGTTTTATTTTTCTCACATGCCTTGAGTATGTACATTAGTTACTGCTGGTTTTATGCCTGTGTCATTCTTTGGTATATACAACACCTACCTTCCCCCCCCCCCCCCCCCTTATTTTTTTGGCTCTTGCTTAGCTTTTTTAAAAGCTAAGCAAAAGTGTTTGCTGTTGTAAGTAGTGCTGGTGTAAGTTTTAAATTAGTATTTTTTTTTCTGTGTACTACTACTAAGTTAGAGTATTGTAAGTAAAAGTAATTTAAGTAAAAGTAATTTAAGTAAAAGTATTGTAAGTATGAATATTGTAAGTAAGAGTATTGAAAGTAAGAGTAATATAAGTACGTAGTTTATAGTTTATAATTTAATATCTTTGTGTAAGTAGTGTTGTGAGATGTCAATAAAATAAACTTTGAAAAAAAAAAAAAAAAAAACCCTTGGAAATTTGGGATTTTTTTCAGTGTTTGGAGATTTGGTTTCCAAAATCTGTTTTTGTTGGTCCCAGAAAAGAGCCATATCCTCCAGCACGTTATTTGTGTCTACATTTGACATCATTTCTCTAAGATCTTTGTCGTCGTCTCCTTCCAGTTCTATCATCTCGGCTTCTATCAGCTCTCTCCTTGTTATTTCAGCTTCTTTTTGCTTTTTCTCATTGCTAATCTTATCAATGAGCCCTTCTCTGTACATATATCGATGGTTAGTTTTAGGATCCAAAGTATTCTTTCCTTTTTTTCTTTTTTCTTTTTGCTTGTAACTCTTTTTTAGTAGCATGCACCTTGAGCACATTAACCCTGCTGAATTCGTGAACACCTCGCAACCTGATGCAAAGTACCTTTCCTCTGTGACCCCATCAAGTTGTGCGATTAAGTGCTTTTCCTCTGTTACATTGTAAAGTTGTAATTCTTCATCAACTTCAGATGCAAGAAATTTCAAGACGAGTCGAGCGGTGAATTAGATTATTCCATTGTTATTCTAATTATTCAGTCATAAGACTCCTTCCTTGTCATTGTATTATACATGGTAAGGTAACTTGAACTAAAATTGCTCAAAATTGCGTTTAAACACATTGTAAGAATAGCAAACAACACCATGTAATGTTTCCTGAACTTTATTCAGTAATTTCAATTTTATTTATTGCTCAAAATGTTCCGTTTGAAATCCCATACAAACTCTTCTATTTGTAAAATATACATTGATATGCAAATACATTGATATGCAAATATCATGCTTTGGTTTCTTATGGTTATTTGATACAATTGGGCAAAAATATATTTTTGTATTGGTGTATATTTTTGTATTCCTGTCTCCCCCACCCCCTTCTACAGGAAAAAAAAAATCAAAAACCCATTAATGGTTTTGAAGGTGGGAAATGGTGCTCAAACCATTCTCAAATCCCATCCATGGGAAAGCTGAATAATTCCCATTAATGGGTCTTTTTCTTAAACCCATTAATGGGAATCTATTTAACAATAATGGAAAATGAGCTGATAACATTATTCCAAATGTTACGCACATTGTGTGAAAAAGACTATTCCCATTAAAGGGATTTAAGACAATACAATGGATTTTGCCTTATTCCCATGTTGGAAAGTTAACTTTCCATTCATGTGATTTCGATATTTTACCATGAATGATTTGAACAGGAAATGCCTAAATTTCATTATGGTTATTGTAGTCTTACCATTATGGGAAATGTGCAGATTACATGATGGTTATTGCAGTCTTACCATTATGGGAAATGTGAGATTTACATGATGGTTATTGAAGTCTTACTATTAATGCTATAACTGGGAAATGTGCAGATTGCATTAAATGGTTATTGTGGTCTTACCATACTGCAATAACTGGGAAAGATTACATTATAATGGTTACACCATTTTTACTGTGGATTTTATTTTATGGATAGAAAATCTTGGAGGTTACATGTACTGTTGTTACCAGAAATGCTATGGATGAGGAATGCATAAAATAAATAAATGGACTTCACAAATAATTCTACCAATAATAAAGACATCTTTAATGAACTGAACATTGTCTCAATGATTTCTGTTTTACTCTCATTAAATCTGCTCAAATCTCAACATGTAGCACAAAGAATACAGTGCTCTTATTTCCATCCCTACAAAACAGACTACCCTAACATGCCTCTAATTTTCGCACAAAAGCTTTCAAAATCAAAAACATCCACATAACAAAGCTTTTCGGCCCTAAAAGTTATTGGGGCTTTAGAGAAACACACACCAGCTGTAGAATGGGTGATTCAACATCTCAAAAGTATATCTTATTAAAAGGACTTCAATTTTAACACATTTTCTCGAGTGACTTCTGCTGACGAAAGTTTGATAAAACCTTGCTTAATCAATGCTGTTGCTACAGGTACAAGATATTCTTCTTTGGCTAAGGATGTTTTCATTTTAAGTTTCAGTGTTTTACTTCCTGAGACCAGCTGTTGCCTTGTGATAAATTTAGAGCTGATGGCATTGTATGTCACTGCAAGTATCACTGATGCAGATTCTTTTGTCAGAGAATGTTCTCCAGGTTTTCCTTGGTCATCTGTGAGAAAATAGAGAAAATGTTAAGTCAGAAGTTCAGCTTCATAAACACTTTAAACAACTAAAAAAATTTAATGATACACTTAGCCAACATGGGCTATTGAAAGGATGTTTATTATTACCAGTGTGACAAAAGAGAGGATTGACTGAATAATGCAGGTCATTTATACCTTTTTATTAGTAATAAGGAAGACATCTTGTGGTTATAAAATGTTTTTTTAATGGTTTTAGATTGTGAAAAGTTTTCACACGAGTGTACATAAAGTGCTATAGATTTTCACCTGAAAAGAACAAACTGATACACTGATTACCTTTCTGCTCCTGTGTACCTTCATCCATGCTGTCACAGCTTTTTTCATTTTCTTTGGTCACCTCTAACTCTTCGTTTGTCTTGCGACCATCTCGCTGCGCACCCTCATCCATGTCACAGCTGTTTTTATTTTCTCTGGTCAACTCCAACTCTTTGTTTTTTATGACCATCTCCCTGCACACCCTCAGCTGAGGTATCACTGCTGTTTTCATTTTCACTGGTCATCCACTCCAACTCTTTGTTTTTTTTACGACCATCTCCCTTCAGAAAATTTATGATAAAAAGATTTAGTACTTCTACTGTCTCAGTCTGTATTTGCTATAACTTGATATAGTTGCTATGAATATGACCTTAATGACTGAATGGAAGGGCTGGAGAGTAAAGCATTTAACTTGAGGTCCTGGCATACAGACCAAGAAAGGTACAGTACATGTATATGCAAAATAACTGAGAGCCAAATATTTTCCCACCTTGCCCAACCAAATTAGTCAATAATATCATTAAGTGAGTTAAACACAAAATGTCTGCTTTTTTTCTTAAAAGAAACTATAAGTAGGTACTATCCAGAAAACATTGTCATAGAATTCCATGGTGGATATGTTTATTTGCACCTCTGTCATAAACACATGACATTTGGTTAGTACCTTTTCAAAGTCATGTCCCTTGTGAATTCTCCTCCTCCTCTCAGTCAGCGTGTCAAGGATGTGCTTCCTTATTCCCTGTCTGCCAAACCCAGCAGGGAGCTCCTTTAAAGCTTTCTCATTTTTGCGGAATATAGGGATGTTATTTCCTGGCCATTTGTTCACAGTGCGTTCTTGAACAGCACGTCTCCTATGCATGACAAACATGCCAAAAGAGTACAACTTAATAGCTTACTTTATATTTCTATACTGTACTGTAAAATAATTTATTTCATCTGAGGCGTTTAGAAGCCTAGAATATGAATATGGCACAAACAAGCATAAATGCAAGACACAAAAATCCGGGGGGGGGGGTACTTTTTGCCAAAAAACCCTACTGCATTTTGCCAAATTTCAAGGGTCAGGTCTGGAATAGGGTAGGGAAAATCACATATTTTGGTCTGAAATAGGGTAAGGGTTTCAAGAAGCGTGCAGCGATGCACCCCCACCCAGATTATGTCTTCTGTAAAGCATGTGAACAGGAAGTCGGTATGCCAATGATATGTCAATAAAGTTGCAGTGATATGTACTATTACATTACAGACTCGCGCCCATTGAAACGTGTCACCCGGGAAAAGTGGGGTACCCATGATGCTTTGCGGGCACAACGCTTCGATCAAACGGCTACCGCTGATGTCGGTTTCTTTGCGTGAAAGTGCCGAACTCCCAAAACGGAGTTAGAAGGTTCTCTATTTGCATCTTTTAGAGACAATGCAGATACAATACGAGCAATTAGTATTGTTTGGAAGTGTCGAAATGCACATTTCGTCCGTAAAGGATGCTTGTTTAATTGAACGGATCGTGAAGTGTTTATGCAAAACCACGCGAGTAATCTTTCACAACAAAACATCGAAGCGACGTCCGCCGTGTGGGAATCCAGTCATCTGTTTGTCTTTGTAATCGAAAAAGTTCAAGTAGTCGTTTTTATTTTGGATCCTGGTTGAAGTGAAGAGCAGTTTTTATCGTTTTTATGATGTAAGTCTTCGGCATGCTTTGCCATCGAGCCGATCAATCGACAAGTTCTTGTTGATGAGCTCGCGCTTGTGTGCCGTGTTGTCGCAGAATGATGTTTTATTTGCTTTCGAATTCAAAGTAAATTGACTCAAACTTGCAAGAAATATAGTTATTTAGATCCGACAGCAATAACGGGATTTAAAAAAGTATAGCTATGTAATATACTGTTGGCTTCATGGTGTAACTATTGTCAAACTTCCGAAGTCTCGCTCCCCTTCGCCGATCGTTGATTGTATTGAAAGCGAGCAATCGTACATTTATTCAGCGTTTAGAGAAATTCACAAAGCCGACAGTTTTACGGCAATTAAAGTTTACAACTGAGCGATTTTTAAACAATATAGCCTAATTAAGATGGCCCTACCAATTTCATCTATTCTTCTTCGATGAATAGCGCCACGTTTCGGCAGTCTGAGCAAGAACAATACTCATGAAAACGACTTACACAGGGGATTACTTGATTGACAGTAACATTGGCAGGCCTGGCGTTAGTTACGCATGCTCTCTGACTCTTTTCTAGCTCATTTACATTTTCCCGTGCAACGTTTTTCAATGGGCGCGAATCTGTAATGATTTGTATTTTGCAAATGCTCTGTGACAATCCACGCTTCCCTCTTCACAATACGAACAAATCAAACTTCATTAGGTGAAGCTTTTTGCTTACTGGAATTTGACTTTTCTGTAATTATACATTTGCACGATGGGTAACCTTTGATATATATAAGCTAAATAAATAAATATTTGTCTGCTGGTTGCTGAATGAAAACAATCCCCTAGCTACATGCATGATGAAGCTAAAATAATACTTCGAAAGTTACAAGAAATGCAAGCTATTAATAGACCTACAAAAACTAGGATTTGCAAAACTAATTTAGGCCTGTAAAACACAAACAGCATGCACCGCAGCGAGAAAAAGCGGAGCGAGCAATAATTTCAAACTTGTACTAGAGAATCCAGCAAATTATATAGCTTAAAAATATAGCTTACTTAGCCTTGTAAATCTTGGCATCCATGGTCGACATATGTTTTAGAGCCTTTCTCGATGGTTTGACTGTCTGAACTCTGAGATGAAGTCGATGTTAATATTTCTGTGCTCCCATCGCCACCACAAGTGTGTTCCTTAACCAAACGTTGAAACTCCAACTGGGAGCCTATATTTTCAAGTCCACATGCTACGAATGGCGCAATTGATGCATTCATAGCAAAAAATCTCAGCAACGATCCCTTCATTTTTTGCTCTACAAGATAAGCAGAAAATGACTTGCACACACCATTCAACTAGCCTAAAACAACTTCAAATTATTAAAAGCTACACTTGTATTTGCGTGCCATTTTGCGAACACACAACCGACTGTTATCTTTCGACATATTTTACTTAGGTACCTTATATGTGACACTTATCCTTATTTCTAATGGATCAGTATGAAAATTTTCGCTAAATTTGCAGGTATTCCAACCACCCGCGAAAATTAGATCCCGCAAAAATAAACTCCTGCAGGAAAAACCGCTAAAATCTACTCCATTTATTTTGATCACTGAATTTTAATTCAAGTAACTGTTTTTACCCGACTCAACCTGTGTTTTTTCTGTAACAGGTTGGAGGAAGAACGTCATAAAGCAAAAAGACCAAGAAAAGAGAAATTTAGAACATGGACACAGACTGACGTTTCCACGTGCACATGTCCCGATCTGAGTTCCAGGCATTCACATTGCCAGTGTGAGACATGCAATGGCAAAGCCGTTTCATCTTCTACAGAGTACAATCACTGGAAGAAATACAATCTCTTAGCAAGGTGAAGTTTAAATTAAAGTCTGGTATTTTATTTAGCCAAGGCCAGGATTGCCCAGGAATAGTGCCTATTCCCTATTCCGTCATAAGCAGTCATTTTGGTATTTTGGTAATGATCATGTTTCTGTTCAGCTTCCTTGGGAAACCAAACTTCATTTCAGAGCTTGTTTGTTTCTACTTTCCTGGCATTTTTTGTGCATTTTTTCAAGCAACAAAGCTGTTTTTAAATTAAAATGCATGGTCCATACACTTTTAATCACTTTTCCGGAAATATTTCCATGTAAAATATATGGAAATATTTCCATAGAACCCCATACTTCATTATGCATGCAGAATTGATTAATTATGCATGCATGCATGTGCATGAAGTCCCACTGCATGAAAGCTACGTAAAGAAGTGGTTGCGGCATAAGCAATACGGAGAGGATCCCTTCGGTAACATTATGAAGCATAGATCAATTCTTCGTACCACTTTATCCACCCACCTATTTTATGGAGGATTCAAACAAAATGCACGATAACAACAGGAGAAAGTGGTCACTTCCAAACATTCTTTTAACGTGTGTGAAGTCAGCGTGCTTATTGACCTGATAATTTGAAAGATGATATCTTGTTAGTCATGCGACAGTTTTAAGATAATATGTTGACATTTGTAACTCAGCTCTGTATGAATAGATCTAAATACTGAAATTGCTATAATAGGCAGACAAAGCGCAACCCGTAACACAGATCATGTATTACAGTCGTAATGCTGACATTTTCAATCTGTATTATTTATTGGCATTTTTAGTTCCTTTTAATAATTACCTGCCACTTGTTTAACTCAAGAAATGGTTGTACTGTCTTCATCGCCTATGAATACGCTGTAGCGAACTCCATGGTCCTTTGCCCGTTCGTAGATGTTAACAACTGCCTCTGCCTCCATAGATTTCGAGCTCCCACTGTGATTTTTTCGGCAGTCGTGATCCCGATGCTGTTTCCCATCTTTGGCAGCGCTCTCGCATATTCTGCAAGAGGAATTTTGTGTGTCAAAATCCACAACTTTGCCTGTATTCTCTCCTACTGCTGCCCCCTGTCCGGTTCTTGAATTCCTGGCATTTCCTCTTTTTTGCCATCCCATGTCATAGGATATGGCTAGATCATCACACCCAGTGGTATTTTTTTCTGCATCTAGCCATTTCTGACAACTTTGGGTGGCTACCTGTTCTACATGTCTCGCCACCCTTCTTTCGGTCTCCTTATACGTAGTCGAATGCAGGCCTGCCTTTCAAGTCCATAGGAGCGAACAGATGTTTCAGTTGGGCATGTCCATTGCCTGAGTGAATAGCCCCAAGCACACAACACTTGTTCAGCTTACTTCTCTTAGGGCCACGTTTATTCACATCCTTGTGCACTTCATCGTTCCTGATAACATTGACAAAGTCGCAATTCATGCAGGTTATCTTGGTAATGTAGCCCAGGTCTACTCTTCGTTCAGAGATAGTATGTTTAAGATTCAAAGGACCCATGTTGCAATTTGTGCACTTGTCAAGTTGTGTCATTAATTTTCTCCAGTTCACTAGCCTGTGCTCAGGAGTGTCAGCTGCTGACTCTCGGCTCACTTTCCTGGTTTTGGGGGGTGGCGCCAATGGTATTCTTGCATTTTGTTCTACCTTACGTTTGACAGGAGGGCATTTCGATGTGCTTATCACCCCTTTCTTCAGATCTCGCATATTTTCCCCAAACGTCATATTTCTGACTGTGCCATCTCTTCTCCCTTGATTGCAGGTGCCTTGAGTTGCTCCTGTAATTGATTACGCCGGTAATAAAATGAATGAATTTATATAACTACCAAACGACAATTTTCTTCTACAACTCAATAAGGAAAAATATGCCCCGAAAAAACTCACCATTATCTAAATCAATACAGTTGCTGTTGGCATTCTTCAAATTACCAAACTTTTTACATTAAATTTCGTTTTCTTTCACCATTCAGACAAATCTTGATTCAGTAGCTCACCTCTCGGCATCCTGGAGCAGTGTAAATGAAATGCTAATTACGGCTCCCTACACATGGCTGAACGAATGTTATTCCCAAGCAGCAAAAAATCGTGAGGAATTTGAACTTGACACCGGTAGCCCAACAACACTGAATAATCTAATATACCATGCAGGGTTTTCAAAGCGACGAGACCTTGGAAAGGCAAAAGTACCTGACTTTGCGTTGTAAATTCTTCAAACCGTACGTTGGAAACACGCTAAAAATTGGTAGGGACCTTTGAAATATCCTGTTCTAGCTCCTGCTTGAAAAGAATGTAAAACAAATCAAGAAATTTTTTGTAAGTTGAAATTATATAATTTGTTTATTTTTCTCAATCATTCAGCAAAAAACCCATCATCTTTATTGACTGCTAATATTTTATGTAAGTCTCCGATCTTTTTGAATTTTACCCAAAAGTTTTAAGTGATATCAACCTTAAAAAGTGTGGGTACTGGGTCAGTATAAATATGGACATTTATGCGGCAATTGCGACAGATGCAACAACAGAGCAGTTTTAATAGCAAAATTAAGAGGTCGCTCGTTTGGGAAATCTACGGTACGGATTATCATGTAACTTGCTGTGAGTAAACTTAAACTGTTTACCAGCTGTTTGAGGTCATTACAAAAAAATTCACCGTGGCGTATGCAAAATAATCGCATTTTAATAAAAAGGAAGGCTACGGAAAACCTCTTAAACTGAAACAAATCGAGTTTGATCGCCACAAAATTTAGCATTTTGTTATTTTAGGATTCTTTCACGAGGAGCCACAGATAGGAAAATTTCTGCGCGGTACATCAAAGAAATTGGAACGTAATGGTAAATTCCTAAGAGGTTTTTGTCTGGTGAGCTGGTACATCAAAGAAATTGGAACGTAATGGTAAATTCCTAAGAGGTTTTTGTCTGGTGAGCTGAACCGAAGGTGTTGAGGAACTGCGGGATTCCAAGACCACATGTCAATTAAAGTAACACACCGGTCTTTCATGAAAACAGGTCACGTCGCATAGCTTTCAAAGCTTTGAAAAGAATGAGAAAAATAATTACAGCAAAGAACGTAAATGCGTGAATTTTAGAGGTATCCCTTATTTTTGGCTAATTCCACCTTTTCGCTCTGTCCTGCGCCAGCAGGGTTAATGCATAAAAGGCCGGTTTGCACGCTACGATTTGTCGGCCAATTTGATTAAGAAAATGGCTGAGCGGACGACAATCGGCCCGATTTATAACTGTTGCAGCGCAACGAAAAAATTGCGAGATCTCGGTAACCGGCGCTAGCCCGCATTCTCATATAAACACATTGAAACGTTTAGTTTTAGCAGTCAGGCGAGACTAACCCGGTGAACCGGGCATGCATGAAGAGGCTCTAGGTTTAATATTATTTTGTTAAGAAACCTGGTAAAAAATTTCCCGGCAAAATGTTCTTCGAACGCCAAAACATTTGCCTTAAATAAGGCTAATTTACACACTACGATTTGTCGGCCCGATTTGGTCTGATTTGATAAAGAAAATGAGTGAGCGGACAAAAATTGGCCCGATTTATAAAAATATGTTGCAGCTCAACCGCTTTTCAACCTCGCGCTATATGGATCCAAAGTGATCCCTAAGTTGTAGCAGCCAAAATACAAGAATTTTGTCAATTACAAGCTAATTACAGCAAAGAAAAACACGAGCGATATTTTCGAAGATGCTACGCTTGTCACGTAACAATTTCACCCGGTACAAACCGGGCTGAAATATTCCAGGAACAGACGACACAATTCGCCGCTCTGACCGGGCTAAACCGGTTAGCCGATTTATTTTCTTCATGGTTCATAATTATTCTTTTTTGTTGTTTCAAGGTTTCCTATAGACTCACTATGTTACCCTTGGCGTTCGCAGAGGCTTTCTTGTCTTTCGCAATCAAATTTGAGCCACGAAGCGGCAAAAGCGAGTCGCGGCGCGGTGAGAGCTTCACAAAGAAAACCTCTGGGACCAGTAATCAACTGTCAACTGATTGTAACTCAATATTTCGCAGCAAGCGGAAATTGTGATTTCCCATCGTCCATTTTTAAAGGCCATTCAGTTCACGTGTGTCGAAATGCCGTCGTTTAAAACGAAATGCATAACCTGTCTGCGCGAGTTTCCTATGCAAAGATCGCTAAAAAAGCATGTGGAACGGACGGGGCATCTCTTCCAGGAGACAGAGATTGAGTTTTTTAAGCCAGGTGAAACAGAGTCAGTTAACGTGCCGATTCCGGAAAGAGTTTCCACATTTCAACAAGCGGCCTACAAAGAATTTTCAAGCTGCGTGGCTGAGATGACGAATTTGTTCCTGAAACCAGACGTAAAAAGCAAATGGTTAAAGATTGACTTGATCATGGTCATCATTTATTGATTTTCTATTTAACAATTCACTGATTATATTTCATAAGGGATCATGTACGATTTTTTATTATTAATAATTCTTGTAAGTTTAAGTTCGTTACTCAATTTTCATTATTTTATACAGGCCACCAAGCTTGTAATGTGAGCGTACATTGTAGGTCCTAGCTATTACTGAGTACTTGAACCATCAACACTTTTATAAAGTTCGCACTGTGCAATCAAAACTCATGATTTTCAACGCAAATTGTAACCAAACTATAACGAATGAAGAAAATTGGAAAAGACAAAATGGAACTCTACTATTGCGAACTTGTTGCTTTGCATCTTACAACGCAACTTCGAGCATGTATATAGAACTTAAGTTAAATGTTTGAGCACTGATCAATGCAGCTGAAAAAATAACTGACGGTATTGCTAACACTGATCCCAAATGGATTGACAAAGCGGTTGAATAAAATAGTTCGAACTCACAACGTTATTGTTTGTTGTTGTTGTTTTTTCACTCCGATTGTGAACTGAGAGGTTTTGCAATCTCAGTTGCAACTAAAACAAACTTTGAGCTCTGAAATTGAAGGTCGACTTTCGGGAGGCTGTTTGAGGACTTTTCCTACAATGGGAAGGGGATCAAACTTCAAAATACCATACACTCTCTTGATTAAAAAACAAAGGGAAAACACGTCAGTGTTTATAGAAGGCTTGCCGATACCGTCGATTAGTTTGGGTGCTAGGTAGCTGTCCTTGTGATGCTCTCTGACATAAAGTGGTTTGGCTTTCGGATTCTTGGCCTTCGATGCCAACAAACTTTTCCCAAAGTCAATGATCACTGGATTTGGGGGCCTATCGTCCTTTATCTCAAGAACCACATTGTTACTTTTGAGGTCATTGTGAATGTAGCCGCATCTATGGATATGCTGCAGGGCATCCGCGATGTCACACATAATCCCTTTCCATTGATTTAGATCTACAACTTCTTTGTTCTTCGCAGCCTTGTATACTGTTAGGCTTTCATCTCCCACTCCATGGTATTTCAGTAAAATACTGATTGGCTTTCGCTGCAAAATTACGCCAAACAACAGAGGGATCCCAGGATGGTCGCCCAGTTGCTCAGGTATATTCTACCCACGAGGTTACAGCATGATTATTAGATTGTAACACTCAGGTATATTCTACCCACGAGGTTGTGGCAAATCATGTGAGTATAAATAGCATCAGTTTCTTCCTGTAGTAGTTTGATTCTTCAAATGTCCAGGTGATCTGATGAGGAGGCACTCTCTTTGCAAGGATGATGTCTTGAGCCAATAATATAACACCCATCCCACAACTTCCACCACCAGCTGTCTTACCATCGAGTCTCTGCTGTGGCATATGCATTAGCTTATACTGTGATGTGGACAGGTGACTGGAGATCATGCTGTCAAAGTTGTTGATGGATGGGAACATACTACTGAGAAGCCTGACCAGTCTACCTGCTAAGTCACAAAGATGGGCAGGTGGGGCTATTTTCAGTCCATCATCATACCAAACTGTCTGTGTTTCTAGGTCTACACAGACAAGTCCCCAGTGTGACACGCTTTCCATGTGCAGTGGCATTAGTATAAGTTTAAGTTCTTGTGGATGTTGAAGGTCCTTCCTTATGGTTTTGATGGGCTCCAGCACTTGGTTGTCCAACCACGACAAGGCTTCAGTAGGCAAACACAGTACAGACGAATTCTGTTTTTGTTGATGCTTTAAAAGCAATGTCTTCCTCGTACAGTAATTGATGATGAAATTGTCTATGTAGCGTTCACCCACCAATGTTGAAAGTGATTTAAAATCAACATGAAGTCCATCAAGTGAAACAACAACATGCAAAGGGTCATGGGGGCTACCTTTGAAAAAGTTACAGAAGAACTTGATTTCTGAGTCTTTCAGGATATCTTTGTCAGGGTTGAAACTGAGCCAAGCCATTTCTTGTTTGAAGTTTTGTTGCATTTTTGAAATAGAGCAATATTTCAATAGGACTTGAATGCCACAGTTGCTGAAGGTTCCTAAGTTACCAATTGTGACTCCAGTTG
Organism: Desmophyllum pertusum; assembly: GCA_029204205.1. Classification (NCBI taxonomy): domain Eukaryota; kingdom Metazoa; phylum Cnidaria; class Anthozoa; order Scleractinia; family Caryophylliidae; genus Desmophyllum; species Desmophyllum pertusum. Next base: position 3,827,595 of record MU825875.1, read on the forward strand.
GATCGTCACTGTCATCCAACTGTATGGTGTTTTCTTGTATCACCTGTGATGAGCTTGAACTCGTGATCTTATGGGCTATGTTCATTATGTTGTCTGATGGACGACTCTTGAGCAAGTATGGATTTTCCTCATGAAAGTTACCATAAGTGGGGACAACCACGTTCTCATGGATTTGGCTTGTGACTGGAGGAAGCTTCATGTGAGATAACTCTTGTCTTGTTGCAGTTGGTGACATGCATTTCTTGAGTGATTCTGGATCAGACTTTGAAGACTTTGATATGATGGGGGCAGTTTTGTGGGCAGGTTTCACTTGCTTTTTTGCTGTCGCTCTTTGTGGCTTTGGACAAAGATCTGATTTTTGAGCAGGAAAAAGGCATCTCCTCGGGGGTTTCGACTTCTGTTCTTCATGTGGCTCATCTGTCTTACCCTTTTTTCCTGCAGGTGATTTAGGCGATTTAGGAGACAAAGGAGTGCTGTTAAGGTTTTGTTGGTATTCATTTTCCCAATCATCGTGGTTATACTCATAGTCAGGTACATCCTCTTCATTGACATAGCAAACCTTTTTTTGTCATAGTGATACTCAAGGGACTCTTTGCCAAAAAGGTTCTCCATTAGCTTGTCCACTGCTATGATCCAATGTTTATCCTCGATGGACCATGCTGGTTTGGGCTTCGTAGAAGGCCAGCCACAACAACGAAAGAAGAAGTTGCTTCCTAATTGAATTTGAAAATTAACAAATAGATGTGAATTAGCGTTACATAATTTTACTGTACATGCAGGTTGATCACAAATCAAGACAGTTAATTCACCTTTTTGTTTTATTTGTTATAGTCTGTTTTTTTATGAGTTTACCTGGTGAACCAAAGCAACCTTTAGCTTGCTGGAAACATAGTCGTAGATACAGCAACTTTGTGGCATAATGATGGAGGAACATTTGCTCAACTAGAAAAGAGACATAAAAGCTTCAATAAAGGTGAGCTCACTATCATGAAAATCAATAGTACTTGTATGCCTTCATAAAGTACAGTGGAACTCCACTTTACGGACACCTGCTTAATACGGACACCCACTCATTACGGACAGTTTTGTTTGTCCAGACGACACATATTTTATTTTATATTGGCATCAGCCCGCTTAATACAGACAGCTGGATAATACGGACACATTTTCATGTCCCTTTGGTGTTCATACATGTACATGTATTAACTGGGTTCCACTGTAGTTACAGAATAGATATTGTTTTCCTTTAAGTTAATGATCAGAAGAAAGTAATATATTATGGTATATATATGTACAAGGGGAATGTGCATGCAGCCAAACGTGAATGCCAATATTTTACTGTGAAAGACATGGCTGAGAAATAAGATTAATTGCCATTTAAGACAACCATTTTTGTTCGATAAATGCATGCTTGTTTACATTTACTGTAAATACATGTAATGTCATATATTTGTACAAATGAAGCCAATGCATGTACATGTTGATCTATTTAGTAAGTTCAATTTGTTGCTTTTCACTCTCAATCCACCTACTTGATGACTCAGATGCAGATGAATCATGATTTGTGCAATGAGCATACAGCTGCCTGTGGACTTTGTGTGCTGCTTCAAATCCCTGGTTTGAGTAACGAGCCATAGACTTAAAGCGACACATAAGCATTGGACTGTGTTCAATAGGGCTTGTTATATTCAACGAAACGAAATGAAACGAAATGAATATGTTTGGTGGTTATATTTGATTTTAGGAATATATTCAGACTGGTCATGTTCGTTTCGTTGATTATCACTTTTCATTTCGTCGAATATCACTTTTTGTTTTCAGGTGTTTAGCTATCAACACGCGGGTTGAATTGTGTGTTTTGACTTCCCGCCGTGTGGGAACACGTACCGTCTGGCCCAGTCCAAGTCCATGTACGTCGCTACAACAAGTTCGTTTCGTTGATTATCACTTTTCGTTTCGTCGAATATCACTTTTTGTTTTCAAGTGTTTAGCTATCGACACGCGGGTTGAATTGTGTCGGCTTTCGATTTCCCGCCGTGTTTAAGAGTTACACAACACTGTCTGGCCCAGTCCAAGTCCATGTAAATCGCTACAACAAGTTCGTTTCGTTGATTATCACTTTTCGTTTCGTCGAATATCACTTTTTGTTTTCAAGTGTTTAGCTATCAACACGCGGGTTGAATTGTGTCGGCTTTCGATTTCCCGCCGTGTTTAGAGTTACACAACACCGTCTGGCCCAGTCCAAGTCCATGTACGTCGCTACAAGTTGTAGCGACTTACATGGACTTGGACTGGGTTGAGACGGTGTTGTATAACTCTTACACACGGCGGGAAATCGCAAGCACACAATTCAACCCGCGTGTTGATAGCTAAACACTTGAAAACAAAAAGTGATATTCGACGAAACGAAAAGTGATAATCAACGAAACAAACTTGTTGTAGCGATTTACATGGACTTGGACTGGGCCAGACGGTGTTGTGTAACTCTTAAACACGGCGGGAAATCGAAAGCCGACACAATTCAACCCGCATGTCGATAGCTAAACACTTGAAAACAAAAAGTGATATTCGACGAAACGAAAAGTGATAATCAACGAAACGAACTTGTTGTAGCGATTTACATGGACTTGGACTGGGGCCAGACGGTGTTGTGTAACTCTTAAACACAGCGGGAAATTGAAAGCCGACACAATTCAACCCGCATGTCGATAGCTAAACACTTGAAAACAAAAAGTGATATTCGACGAAACGAAAAGTGATAATCAACCAAACGAACTTGTTGTAGCGACGTACATGGACTTGGACTGGGCCAGACGGTGTTCCCACACGGCGGGAAGTCAAAACACACAATTCAACCCGCGTGTTGATAGCTAAACACCTGAAAACAAAAAGTGATATTCGACGAAATGAAAAGTGATAATCAACGAAACGAACATGACCAGTCTGAATATATTCCTAAAATCAAATATAACCACCAAACATATTCATTTCGTTTCGTTTCGTTGAATATAATAAGCCGTTCAATAGTTAAATGATCATAGTCACCGGTACCAAGTCCAAACAGTTCTCGACAGATGAATCCCCATTCTTTGCACTGTTTTTGATCAAGTGGAAGCAGTGTTAGAGGAAACAATCTTACTAGTTTACAACAAGCCCTAGCTGTGGTCATACTATTTATTATTATACGACTTGTATATACATACCTGAATGTCATATTTATCAATTTCATAGTCTTCACCATCCTCAAACACTCTATGACGCATAACCGATGCAATTTCTTTCCACTGAGAGAATACCTAGAAGGCAATTTAGAGATAATTTAATAAGTGTGATCATTGATGTATCTTATATTGCCTCAAAATATCTGTGAGAGGTTTTGGTTCATTTCAATGTGTGAACTTAAAACATTAGGTTAATTATTCAATTATGTCAGTTAGCAGGAAAAAAGAAATACCCGTAAATAAATAAATATTAAAGCCAACATTAATATTGATCTGAACTTTAATTTAACATAAACGTAAGCTCGATAAATATTCGGTTACATGACACTTTTGAAGAGACCGGCTGTAAAAATAGATCAGATGAATATACATGTACACCGGTAAAGGGTACTTTGATAAAAGTGTTAAATGCTACATGTGCATGTACATGTACAGTAATGTTATTGAGTGTGTTGTCCGTCTGTTGCTAGGAGATATTAGCTTTATCCAGCTGCTCTGTAAATCTGAGGGTAAATAATTATCAAAATGATGGTTGATGTACATTACATGTACATGTACTGTATGTATAATGTAATGGTCCAAACCTCTTTAAATCTCAAAATTTCCAGCTTTGCTGCATATTCTCTCAACTCAAGTAGATTGCCAGCTTGCTCAGCAACAGTGTAATTGTGTTCTATATCTGTTGAACATTGTTCCCAGAATGCTTTCTTTTCTTGCAGATATATCTCCAGGTCTACAAAAAATAAACAATTAATGTGAAATAAACTTAAATGAATGTTAAATAACTTTTAAACTGTTAACCATTCATAAGCTGTTTGTTTACCATACATGCATATACCCCTATATTCTGTTTGGAAAGGGGGTGAACAATATACATGTACAGGACTGAAATGAGCAAGACATAGGATAGTCAAAGGCTTCATTTATTTAGTTTTAAACCTGCCACATAGGAAAATTATTATTAACATGCATGAATATTAATTTCCCCATTTATAGGATCCTGAAAAATTTAGTAGGAAGTGTTGATGTTTAACAACAGTTGCAGCTAGGAATGATGTTCAGGGTTAACTTTCAAAAAGGTACATATAAAACCCTTATTATTGTACATGTAGGTACTAAGTGTAGCTCACCTGTACCAGCAAGAGGGACATTTTCTATGCCATCTACTCCATTGTCCCTGAGAAATTCTCCCCCCTCAAGAAGACCTGTGAAATACTAAAAGTAACAGACATACATGTAGGTAAAGGGTTACTTAATTGTATAAGAAATGACAAGGCTGGTACATTATGCAAGTTAATTACAACTTCAGTCACATCTTCTGCAGTAATGAAAGGAGATAAATACTGCATCAGTAAACTGTACATATACAATGTACAGTTACATTTCTTGATGTGACATGTATGTCATGTCAGTGCTTAGTACCTAATTATCATCCATGAAAACCATTATGTACATGATTAGATGATATCAATAATGACTCGTCGAGCAGGTTCCAGAAATAATACAAGAGTACAACTTAATGATATTGAATGGCACACAACCGTTTAAATCAAAACTCCTCAAAGCGGTTTGTTTAACTCAATGGCGCCTGTGCCGGCTCAAACCGGCCGTGCCGAAAACCACCCCCAAATACCCGTGCCGGCTCAAACCGGCCGTAAATAACACGTGTTGACAAATGCACTTGCCCTCCCTCCCTGGAGAGTTTTTGATTCCCCTATTGTTCTATTGTTTTAGAGGACAAATAAACCAATCAAAATCCGTCTTTTGCGCAGATTTTTAGAGAACTCTAGGGGTAGTAGAAAGAGGGTTTTTCGCCTTGATGTCGCACGGATCAAATGAACAGGAAAAGTATGGCGCGCCTTGTATGTCCGTGAGCGAATGTACAAACTTTCAGGGCCTTGTTTTCATTTCTTAACACGGAAAATTATCTCTTTGAAGCTGAAAATGAAAAGGAGAAACACCAATTAATTTATAAATGGCTTCAAAACGGATGATCACCGAGTACAGACTGAAGAAACCTTGCTGGAGAAGAATTTATACTCTCCTTCGGCGGCCGGGAATTGCGAAGACATCGAGCGGCCGCTTCAAAACAAATATTCACAGACTAATTATGGATCTTCTCAAGACTTCTAAAAGCGAAATGGTAATGTACTTTATTTCTTTGAATGTGGATGGAATTAGTGGAAGGATATTTAAAGCGATCGATTTATTAAATGACTACAAAAGTCATCGCTAAAAATCAAAAACTTTTGCAACGAAATTGACAGCGAATTGAACGGCGGCGGGTCGGCGGCTCCATGTTTTGGAAATTAAAATATTTTTACGTTTTTTAATTCGTTTCTTGGCTTCGGCCTGAATGAAAATCAATATCAAACAAAGTCTCTTTCAAGTTTCTTTCATTTGTTCACCTTTAACGGGGGAATTTTAGCTTTTCAAATGAACAACAAATCTTGAGTCTCGCACGAGGTGTTATTTTGATCTGATCTGCGTATTTACGGCGAGTTTATCACCTTTGTTTATTTAGCTTCTAAATTTGTTTTATTCAAAATTTATTTTCGGGAAGTGACCACAGTATTTCAGAAAATAATTCTGAATGGTTTTATTAATAATACCACCGAGAGAAAAGGAGAAATTCTAAGTGTTTTTTAGCCGTAGAAATTATTTAGTTTCGAAAGCGATTTACGCCGCGGCAACTCGCAATCAGTTTTGTCATCTCGAATTACCGCTTTTTGCACGAAGATTTAATACCTCCGTTAATACCAAGCCGTTGAATTAATGAAAGTTCAAGTTGAACAAAATAAAAATCGACTTTTTACCAGAGTATTTAGAGATATTCTTATCTTTTGTGCAAAGTCTTTCACTTTGTGCTTTCGTGAGTTTCTAAAATGGCGTGCGGTTGTGCGGTTATGTGAAGAAAATTTTATCGCTGTTTTCAAGTTTTGTAATGAGATATATTTATTCAGGCCGATGACCTTTTGTAGTTATAAATTGTTCTTTCAACTTGTCTAGTTGGAATAAAAGTGTACTAAAGAAGCTAATTATTTGTCTGTATTTACTGCGCATATGGTTTATTTTTTCAGTTCACACATTTCGGTCAAATGCCGTAAAATCTCCAGGTATTTAGGGGTAGGTGCGCGCTTAAAGTCTCCAGGCGCCAATGGGTTAAGATTTATGTCAATCGTACATGTCATACCTTATATATGATCTAGTGTCGATTTACTTGGATACAATACTAATAATGTATGACATGTACTTGTATGATTGACGGAAATCTTAAATTTGCAAATCACTCAGAGGAGTTTTTATTTAAACAGTCATGAATGTAAAAGTTAAATAAAATGGTAAACGTACCTTTACTCTTTCTTCACAGAAATATATTTTGCCAAGAATTGAATCCTCAGCAGTCTCTTTGTCTGGAAACAAATTCATGACCATAGTTATTTTGCGAGGCCTACCTGGAGATTTTTTTCTTTGCTTTAGTTTCCTCCGGTTTTAAACAACGGTACACAGTGGCACGTGAAATTCCGCATCTCTTCGTAATTTCCTTCACTGTCAAGTCACTCTGTTCTCTTAACAACTTGACAAACGACTTGGTTTTAGCATCAATTTGAGTAGTAAAAACCATTTTGTTTTCGAATTTTTCTATTTTTTTTAATACATTCAAAATTGCATCACAAACAAAACTTCTAACGTCGCTCGTTTTTGAATTATTTTTTTCTAATTTTGTTTAATTAGAATTTATTTTTTCACAAATTTAATAACATACATTTTTTCTCCGTTTTTTGGTACCTTGTTTAGCTATTTTTCTTTACGCATCTGTCTATAATGATTAATACAATTTAGAACAATTTGAGACAATACTTTGCAGAAAGAGTTGAGACACTCTTCGTTAACAACGCCAATTTAAACATTTTCAATCATTCAACCTTGACTCCCCCCTCCCCCGTTATCAATGTTGTCTGATTTTCGGGATCTCATTCAAACCGTTCCCGAACAACATTGGAAGGGGGAGTGGGGGTCAGAAATAAATTATTTCACTTATTTTTCAAATAAAGTAGTGCATTTTAAACAAAATTCGTTTTTTTAAGAGAGCGTCTCAACCATTTTGCAAGTCATTGTAGCGCTTACTCGACGAAGGAATCGTTCGTGTTCATAACAAAGCTGAGCAACTTAGCTTTTCCAAGAAACAACGGCCAGGGGACTTGGAAGGAGTTTGGTCGGCCATTTTGATCCGGTTCGGTTTGTGCTTGCAACTTCAAGAGACATTTTTTCTCATTTAGAGAGGCGGTAAACTCAGAAAATAAAAGATACATGAAAGAACAAGATGTTTGGATTTATTTCAATGGCCAGAATGTTTGATTTGGCTTGGTTTCATTCCCCGAAAATAGAGACAAAGTGTGTAAGTATTTCTTACGAATTTGTTGTGTTTGTTCAGAAGGGAAACCCTCTGGAAAACAAGCTCTGTGTGAACTCCCCCTCTCCTTCGGAATTCCTGGGCCTTTAACCCCCCATCCCCTCGGAATTTCCAGTGACTTTCCGTGGGGGTGGGGGGGGGGGGGGGTATGGATATTTTCTGGAACCACACATTGATTTTCATGCTTGGTTCCTTCTAAATATGGATCTTGAAATCAAAATGAGTTGCTTGTCAGTTTCAAGGAGTCAAAAATTAAAATTCAATTTAAAACATTTGGATAATTAAATTAAAACCAATTAGTATTTTAACATCAGATGGTGTTTTTCTGTGGGTTGAAAAAGCTGTTGTTCACTCTGCGCTATCTATTGACACTCTGAGTTTAGATTGTAATCGATAGTTTTCAATATTATTGTAATCGATTGTAATCGATAGCTTTCGATTGTAATCGATTGAAATCGATAATCACAAAAAGTTGAGGATTGATTTCGATCGATTTCCGATATTACTTGATTAATTACAATCGATTATTATCGATTAATATTGATTTTTATTGAGTATCAAAATTATTGATTTGTTACGTCCCGCTTCATCGCATCACTTCTCATTGAGTTTTGAGAGGATCTTCTCATAAAGCGCAAGTTTTACATATTCATTCTGTACACAAACAAAGGGACATCGTTTTAAAAGGACTGAAAGGAATCACCTTGACAAAAGATGCCATATATGGAGAAAAAACCACATTGTACGAACATCTTAATTGCAAATTACATTGTATAAAATTGTTACAAACCTGCAAAGCAGCCTGAAAGGGTTTCTCAATGTTGTCACACGTACGCTCTCTTGTTTCTGGACTTTTAGGCAAACTATCTCATTACAAGCTGGTCGCTTTGGAGTGATTTGCTCTTCTTCATCCATTAGCTTAACATTTGGTTTTAAGTATCGCTGAAGTGAAATCGTGAAGTCGTTGGACGAAAGATCGCCATTTTGTAAACAAAGTGTACATAATAATAAAAATAAAAGCATTTATTTATACACGATAGGATTAAAGCAGCATAGCTGATGTGGTCGCGTCATACTTAAGTTAAAAAATTACAACTGAAAATTTAAAATTACAATCTAGATCAATCGAAAAGGGTAAAATCGTCCAATATATTAGAATTAATTATGTTACGTTTAAATCTATTTACATTTTGTTCCGCCCTATTGTACACACTTTCTTGCGAGTGTTCTCGTGCATCTGTGTTTTTCTTACATCACTAGGGTCTAAAAATAGCTCAAACAGTACAAGCCTTGGGGACGTGGAGCTCTGAATTTACAGTCTTCATCCCTGATTATGGCTCCTGCAGCCATTTGATTCAGATTTCTCTTCAGCAATTACAGGAGACAGCCGAAATTCAGGATAGGATCATACGTGTACAGTGTATATAATTCACAGAAAGAGTGAGTTATTTCTACAGCATGTGAAAGCAAACATCCGTGTGGTGTTGTAGGCAGGTTAAGGCATCTCATTAGTCCAATCCCATTGTTTTTCACTTGAAGGCCATCATAGAAATACCACCCTGACTCTGGAACAATTGGTTTCTTCAATTTCATTGCACAGGTGTAGTGGCTTCCATTCCAATAAGTAACAGTTTGAAGATTATACCTTTGAAAATAAATATAGTATAATAATAATAGTAATAATAATGTTTTTATCGGCGCATTTAAAAAACTCAATGCGCTTACAGTACAAGTATATAAATAAATAAAATCAATTTTGTATGCACATGAATGTTATTACAACTGTAAACATAACCTTTCTTTTCTTTAGTTATACATGTACACTGTACAAGGTACATGCACATATGTCAATTCTAGGAAGCCTTTTTGTCCGACGACATTACATGTGTGTGGCATTGTGGGTGCTGTATTTCTACATGTATTTTTTAAGGTGCAGAAGCTACATGTAAACTGGTTCGACTTTTTTAAATGTAAAAAATGAATAATTTGTTTTTTAACCAAGCAAATAATTTGTACATGTATGGTATTTCTTTAAAACTATTATACTATAAAGCAAAAACAACTTTAATACCCTCTATAATAAGCTTCTTTGGGCCCCCTTGTTGGAGCAGTAAATTTATTAAGCCCCCTCTCCACCCTCTCTTTACCTTCACAAGCAATACATGACTGTATTATCGGTACATTTTTAATTACCACACCAATCCGGGCACACATTCAGATACAGTACTTGCAAAATTTGAGTGTAAAGTATCGCTCAATATTTTAAAAGTTGTTGATGTTTTCTAGTTAGAGGACACCATTACGGACAACTTTTTTGTTACTAGCAAAAACTTTCATACTATACAATACAATACAATATTTATTACTCTCCCCAAGGGGCTTTTCAGAGTTAATTTACAATTTACGCTTGCATAATATATGGACTTAACTTAAATAACCTATAATTTACAATAAAACTACATCTCATAACTGATCATCTAAAAACTTATATGTCATTATATGTTATGTCATTATACTGATTCTATACTTAATTAATATATATAATTAATCGTAATTAATCACGAATATAACACTTCTTGATAAAAGTACGGTGTTTGGACATTTATCCACGTACTGGCATTTTGCTTAATTAATTAAGCCTATGTGTAATGATTTAAATGAGAAATTACTGTACTTGTGTGTAGATGAAGGTGGGAATTCCAGCTGTAGTGGAAGGTCACTAGCATCTTTGATTACACCCTGTCTGCAATGATAGTCGATATTTTACAGGAGGACTAAAGGAGTTTCATTAATGAAAGTTCTTGGGCCAAATATGTGGGTGCCAGTGCAGTGATGATGGATTCTGATGATGACAATGACAAAATAATTATTGAACAATACTCAAAGAGACAGAATTGACCAGAAACAGAACACAACATGAGAGTCATCTCATGTAATCAGATGTATTCAGGTAGCCTCGTCTGCTCAACAATATGAAGTTCTCTAGAACAACCCTATTCTGAACAGCCATGAGTTGCAGCTGCTGTTAATATGTCACTTTATTAACATTTATTAGAAAATTGGTGATTTGTTCAATAACTAGCTTCATGTATAAGT